>JAOTRA010012323.1:0-23047 GCA_026260255.1 Pseudolaguvia tuberculata | reverse complement strand
CCGATCTCGATGACACTGCAGACCCTGTGGAAGCTGATGGGCTGAAGCAGGACCCTTCCACTAATGCATTAGTGTCTTCCTACCAATGTCATGATCAATCGGATGATGGAAAAAAGCAAGGCTTCCATAATTTGGGATATACCAGCAACAGCAACCTCAGCAAATCAGACATTGAAAACAATCACATAAACCAGTCCAGATCAACCCTGCCCCAGAGCACAGGGGGCAACTCTAGTTTATATATCTTACAGCCAGATGGACAGATATCTTCAACCCTTCCTAGTGCCCCACCATTATGCTCTGTCACACAGTTGGGCACAGAGGCTGGAAAACAAACTGACAGTTTCAGAGATTCAGGCCTGGGAAACGGAGCGGGAGATACGGCTGACGAGGAGAGCATCATATCAGTGGAAATCCATACCAGTAGCACAAGCCTTTCCTCAGCTGACACCAAGCTTATGAACACGGATTCAAATGAAAAAGACACTACTGATACAGTCAGTGTCACAGACTCTATGGTTGCTGAGGCACTCGCTGCCCTGGAGGCGGCCACGGCAGGGGAGGAGTACGAGTAAAAACTTGACTGCCACCTTTCATGGCACCAGAAACAACTGAACACCATATATGGCCAAAAAGAGAGATTTCTCCTTGTTTCATAAAGTCTTCAGGAATGAGGTTTTCAACAGACTCCTATATGTTTACAGGACATACTGTGTATAAACATCAGATTTAATAATGGATATTACTGTGCCCAGAATATTGGTGGCATGGAGTGTATAGGCTGTTACTTTTCTCAATCTAAGTGCCTTTTTATATTCTATGCAAATCCATGCTACCACGACGAGCACTGATTTATACTTTAGTTGACAGCTGGCAATATTCTCCCTCGGGACCCTCCCGATAACATGAGATGACTGTGAGGATGGAGACAAAGCTGTAGCAAATGTGCAATAAGGAATATATCAACAGGAAGTTTATATTCGATAACAAAGAACACTAGCAGTGTTCATCCTTAAAATTTGTGAAGCGTTTTTAATTCAAACAGGCATTTGACCAGACATTAGTTAATCAAGATTACATTTCTAATCTGTTAAATCCATCCTCCACTTCTCAGTCCTGAATGCTGCCATCTTGATTCACTAATTTGTAAAGAAAGTTTTTGTTGACTGGGAGATGAAGTAAACATTCGACTGACCTTTACAACAGATTCGATTTCAGTGCTTTCTTGACTTAAGTCAGTGGCTTCAGGAACATTAGCACCGTTTTTATACTTCCAGATACGATTACTGCTGTGACATGATATCTGCAGTTGATATAGCTTGGGCCAATGACTGCAGTTGACATACATTTCTAAAGAGACCTCTGTTGTGATATTATGATTAACTATATGAGGCTCAAGATTTCAGCTGGTGACTCAAGGTGAAGGAGCAGTACAGGGAACAAAAAAACTTTACTGGACATAACAGGTAAATGTGATTGTAAATTATCGTAAAGGTTAGTTTCTTAAATGCTATTTTTGTATGTCTATATTTGTATAAATATGTCTATATCTGAGACTTTTAGAAATGAAGAATTCTGAAAGTGTGAACCATGTCTGTTTGCACAGCCAAATATAATATCTGTTGCAAAATGTATATGTAAATGCAAAGTCACTGTTCAATGATATTTATTGCCTTTCATGGAAACATCAACACACTCGTATTTTAAAACAAGTTTTGCATTTTAAATATCTGATCCACTCATTTAATTTAACACAATAAAGCACAATGCCAGTGATCATTACTGATGTTAGGAATCGTTTTTTGCATAAGAATAACTCACTCCAACTGTACAAGATTGTGTATGAGAGCACAGATGACTGTGTGTGTGTTAATGCTAAAAGAAATAAAATCAATGTCTGTTTAATAATAATGTAATAATAGGTAATTGATTTATCTGGTAATTTCTAGATTTCTATAAAATGCTACAAATTTTTACATGATACTAGACGACTAAAAAAAAAAAATTACATTGTTATTCACCAGTGAGAAAACTTTATAGTAGAGTTACTAACAGTGCTAGAGGTGGGTAATCTAGTTTATAACATAAGCTAAATCCAATCACATCATATTCCTACCTGTCCAAAAGAAATACTGTAACCATAACATTATGATTCGATGTATCCCCTTCTGTTTTTAAATATGTTGACAGGAAGACGTATAAGCTTATCATGATATTCAGCCAAACCTTTTAGTTAGACAAACATTTCTTAGTTCTACGACTTTAACAGAATATATAACTACAAAAAATGTTTCTGAACTAAATGATCTACAAAAAATATGTTTATTCAATACCATTGCAAAACTCTTAACAAACCCAACCGCTCTACGTTGATCTCTTTAATTCTGGACTGAAGGCAAAATTCAAAATGAAGGCAAAACAATTAGTCGCCATCTGTTTTGCTACCATAAACTGTTGCTTCTTTTGCTATGCTGGTGTAGTAAATTATTTTATTGTTTGTTATTTATTTTCTTTTATTATACAGCATTTCCTTTACTAATCAACAGTAAAATTAATTTTTAAATTCTCTGTCTCCCATTTTGGATATTATTTTGCTTCAACATTTACGTTTTAGCCTAATCTCAATAACACTTGTGAAAATTCCCATTTATTTTTATTTGGTCTAAGTGTGTCCTAAAGAGAACCTTCAGTACAAAGATGATAATTATAGTTTGTCTAAAACATGACAACTCGACAGATTCTTCAGCCAGCCATCGTTTAATCCAGGAATAGGACATTAAAATTAGACCGGTCATAAAGATGTATTTAAAGTAATTAATAAACGTGTAATTATATATGAGATATATATATATATATCATGAAACATGGCTGGTGAACCACATTGTCATTTGTAGAGAGAGAGGTTAATAATTAATAGAGCCAAAAATACCAAGGTCCAATAATACATTACAGCCTGTTAAACTTTCATAAGCACCACATGAAACTGTAGGAACCGCAGCCGTAAATATACTTACTTCATGGAAATTCTACACTACCAGGAACTCACTCCACATATTAACCAGATTTTTTAAAGTACACAAGAAAGAGTATGCAGGATGTCAACAAACAGAAGAGCGATTAAAACAGAAAGCAAGAAGAATTAAAGCCCATTTAATGGAGATAAATCAAATGGCTCTCCAATCATCTCATCCAATCAACACGGGCGGAACAAAGAACGTGCTCTGCATCTAAACGACAGGAATTAATGGAGTGGGGGGGGGGTATTTTGGTGTTTAAGATAAAAGTTTGTTTCCAAGGTCACCTGTACCACTTCAGTGACCTATTAACACACTGGTTAGATATTACCCACAATGCTCAGTCGATTAACCTGTTGAACCAGCATTACTGGTGGTTATGGAGGGAAAAAAACAGGTTCATAGGGAAAGAACAATCACAAAACTTAGTTTTTCATTGAACACATTTTAATGTAGATACAAACTGCAAGTACAAAAACATAATTAAAACAATAGTTGTTCTATAACACAGCTTTTTTAATACAATGAAAACATTTATTTATTTATTTCATTTTTAATATTTCACTAGATTAAGACAGCTGCTTTAAAACATTTTTAAATTGTTTAAGTGACCTAAATATCCCCAGCCAGCAGTCTTTACTTTTTATCAAGATCTATATTATATTTCTTGTATTTTTATAAAGCACCTGAATGGAGGCAGGTTTGGCATAGAACATTTGGCTTTTCTGAAATATTTCTGTTACATAAACAAACTTCACTAATAACAATAAGTAAATAGATGGCACAGCTTTTCAAAATCAAAATAAAGCTTTAAATATGCTAATCGATTATCCGTCAGAAATGTATTGCTATGTTTTCGGTAGATACACAAAGCTTTAAACTTTTTATTATGGTTGCATTCTTTTAAATAACAAAGTGCACTTAAAAGGCTCACACATCGTTTATCACTACGGATATCGATATCCCCTCCCCTCCCCTCCCTGAACACATCATCTCGCTTTCCTATATAGAAATCAAACTGGAGGCTGTTTCTGATGTAAGATTTTTAAACGTTACCTATTGTTTAAGTACAGAGACAAACAGTGTGCGTAGGCAAAGAGTAGAATAATATTATTCCATTATTATTATTTAATTATGTATTAGTATTAGATGGGACTCAGTCCAGTTTGTTCAATGAGGTAGGCAGCCAGGCAGCTACATCACATATGAAGGAATCATGCAGTTTTGGTTGATCTGGTGTGACACATTTGATAAAGCAGTATAACATTTTATGACTAAAGAATTGATTATAAATTTTATACAGAAACTTCCTGAAACTTTGGAGTATTTTTTTAATGACTATATAAGATTGAATATGGCTTTAAAAGGTTTTTGGGAGGAATAGACCAACATAGCATGAGAACTATATATTGTATAGATCAGAAACAAAAAGCATTTTAGCCACAATGTTAGTCATAAATAGGTAACAACATTTGCAGAAGTTACATGAAACACCAAGTTAATATGGTTAAAGGCACAGAGGGTTTGGCGAAGCAATAAAAAAAAAACTGCAAGCCATATGGTAGGTCGGGTAAAGCAAGGGGGTACAGGTGCCCTACTCTATTTATACCCAAGGGGTAGGTGCGTGTAGTGATTAAACTCAAGAGTGCACCTCTGCTTCTTGGAAGTAGTAGACCGAGTCACATGACCTTGGGTCACATAACCGTTCCACAATGTAATGTGAGCTCATGTTTGACTGTGGATTAACCATTGATACGCTTGCAGCCATTTAAACCTACAAAACGACTCTGTGCGTGGTTAACGATGCAGTGTTTTTAAAGGGAGGAATGGCAAGGTGATAGAATAACTCATAACAAACTGGTGCGCCTTCCTTCGTCTGTCCCAGATACACAAACAACCCCAGCAGCAAGAGGTCGGAGTTGAACACTGCACTGAAAATTAAAAGGCCTGCTCATTTTTGTCTTTGCTTTGAACCATCTTCTTGTCTTCAGAGCCTTGGAGCACTCTCTCTCTCTCTCTCTCTCTCTCTCTCTCTCTCTCTCTCTCTCTCTCTCTCTCTGCTATGTCGTGCTTTGGTTAAGTTTAAAATGTTTTAAAATTGGCATTTGCATGTTCTTGAACTAGTGTTGCTTCCAGATTTTCACTTTTTGTCATCAACCTCTGCCTACAGAGTGAAAGAAATAATTCTAGTTAATTATACACATTTCTCTCAGACATATAGATAATCCGACTGAAGGATCCGTACTGTTTTACTCTAACATAAGTTTGGATAAAGTTAGCTAAGTATAAACAGTAATTAGTTACATAACTATAGAACTTTGAGGAACCCCACCGATCACAGAAATCCCACAAGGTAGGAACAAAATTACTATTAAAATCACGTGATCGGGGCAGGACATAAATAAATATCAGTGGGAGTGGGCAGAACCAAGAACTTTTTTCAATATAGTGTGAACCACTATGGCTGCATATACACACTATATTGACAAAAGTATGAGGCCACCTGACTACCAAAAACGTGATTTTAGCCAGTTTACAACAGAATTACTGTCTACTTGGTGGATAGATTAACGTATTTTTTCTAGTAATGTTTCCCTTTGAATGTGAAATTAATTTTTATTCTGGAAAAAAATCCATAATAATAATAATACTTTCAAATTTGCAGGAGCATTTTGGAAAGGAAACCGATATAGATCTGGTTGTCAGCTGTCACATTTGCTATTCATTGACATTCTCCTTGCATTAACAGGTAAAAGTCCAATCTGATATCGATATATCGGTATTCAGGTTGTAAGAAAGATAAACAATTGCAGACTGAAGTTACAACTAGAACATGTATTTTGAGTGTCGAGGGACAACTACAAACCATTACAGTCACTTCAGACTTGTATTCGGTTTCACACATTATGTAGTATAGAAGTACAACGTATCTTTTAATTGGTTGCTATTTTTTGTACTTCATTAATAAGTAAATTAATTGTTTAATAAATGCTAAAGTTTCTGATGTTCCCTTAAAAAGAAAAGCTAAACTGAGCAACTCATTATTTACATTTCTGGCCTCCCCCTTCCAAAACAGAAACCACTATCTTCTGATTAGTAATCAAACACCAGAGCTACCAATTCCTTTTACTAAGACAGCGTATAAGTAAAGTATCGATTTTGAAATGAAAGGAGTTGGATCCAACCGAAACTTAGTACTGATTACCCTTGATGATTCCCTTCGGTTTCTCTCTATAGCAATCTTCTTTCACTGCATGTGGTGTGGTTTGTGTGCTTTATTACTTTGTAGTATGTGTTTAGTGAAGCTCACCTTAGGCTGTGCGTCTGTGCTGCTGTTCAGTGAAGCTGCCTCGGTTCGTACCGGAGTGGAAGGGACACTGCCGTTAAAATCAGTGATCAGCAGGGTACGTCTTTCACGGCCCGGCCGTGGGTCAGATTTGGTCACGCGAAACCTGAAATTCGAGTCATCCTTTTAAGTACGCCATTCAGCAGAGACATTCATTCATCTTTATTTACTAACCACCCACCCGTTCGGCTTGCATCCATTCATTTAGAAATTAATGAAATAAATGGGGAAATAAATTTTAATCTAGCCACAAACCCATGTGGGTGAGGGTGACCCCTACATAAACTCTCATTTATCACAATGGAGGAAAGAGGAAATGCTTGATTAGCATTCAAAACACAAACTCTCCTTCAGCGGGTGCACAAGAATGAGTGATGTCCTGACCAGCCACACACAGATATAGAAGCATACAAACAAAACTTATCTGCTGAAAGAGATAATTAAATGTGTACACACGGACACAGCATGCGGTAACAAGCGCATAGGCGTGTCCTTTGAATATTTACATGCTTCTGTATGCTCAAGAACAAATGAAATGAATAATACGTAACTAAACAAATGAATAATAAGTAACTAGCTATAAATAACGCTGACAACCTCAGCGCACGCTTCACTGTACTGTATCGTTTCGTCATGATGATGCTAAAATCAACATTATAAAATTATGAAAGTATTGGTAGAGCTTGAGGTGGGAATTGGGAAATAAAGGTGGGGTTACGCAGATAATTTATTGACGACATGATTTCTAAACAGAGATGTAAAGGGCATCACTGTCCATAGGATTTTTTTAAAAAGCTTACACATTCTTCAGATAGATCTATGCTACTGATTACAGTCAAACACACACACCTGCCAACTGCCAGCACGGTGACCTCCCCGGAGTGTGCACGCCGATCTATTTTTCTGTTCGAACCACGCCGCATGAGGGGCCATTTCTTCTGATTGCAGCGATTACATATGTTGTTGTGCCCCACCACTCCTCCGATGGTGTGAAGATGACTACAGGTGTGTTTGGCCGCTCCAGCAGGAGCTCCAGGTGAAACGGGTGTCACAGGGGTTGGCGGACCTGGTGTGGTTGGAGTAACAGGAGCACTACAAAAAGGACAGAGATATTAGAGAACTGAGGGAAAAAAAAAAAAAAGGAGTCTTTTAAACCTGAGATTTGGAATGTTTTGTTGTTATCCAGATATTTATCCTTTTTATATATCTAAAGATTCCATCTTAAGGAAACACTTTATTTTGGTAAGGGTGGTAGTAAGCTGCTGCCACTGACAGGATACTATATATGACAATATTAGATTGAGTCCATTAACCCTAGGGCACCAAGTATTCACTCATTTACACATCCCCAATTTAATAGAGCTAAAACATCTAATTAATTAGGGCAGCGGGTGAAAAAAGGTTTTTAAAAATTTCATTGGTTTCAGTGTTTTTTGGACTGCAGTATTTTCTAACACCTAACTAATTCTTGAAGTGGAGATTCGTTTCTGCCACTATTTGAGGAAAACAATAACCGCGTCCCATTTCCCAGTCTGTGTTTCACTACAGGATTCTGCTAAAGGGTGGTGTTGAAAAGGCGGAGTTCAATCTGGATAGAGACGTTATGTAAATGACCATCTGCGGAAGAGCTGAGATAGGATTAAAGACCGGGCAGACCAAATTTTTTTAACAGCTTTCTTTAACTCTGACACCTACACACCAGCAGGGAGGTGTGTGTGTCCGTTTCAAAGTCTGGCACAATTGAAAAGCAGATATGATTCAATATACATTTATTAAATACTTTGGGAGCATGATGGCAATTAGAAACCAAGAATATATATATGCATCAAACTCCATAACTCCAAGAACTGACTTGTTCTCCTATCTGTCAATCAACTCTTGCTCCAGTCATTTCCCTGATTTGTCTGGCTAGAACAGGCTCATGTAGCTCCCTCTCAGCTGCCTCTCTAAGTGTCCCTCTGGCTCTCTGCCAAACATCCCAGTCAGGAAATAGGAGCGCTCTGTCCCACGTCACTGCGCTGAAATACTCCAGCCTGTGACTAATCTGTCCCGTACACTCCTTCATATGCTCTTTCACACTGTCAATCAATCATTCAATCTCTCTAGATGCCTTTGACCCTTTATAACAAGTCTACTCTTTTTCCCTGCCTCCAACGCTGCCATCATTATCCCACTTCCTGCTGTGTTATACAGATACTCCATAAGCAGTCCCTGCTTTTTATCCAGCTCATCTATGGATTTCTATCAGCTTTTTCTCCCACATTTGAGATTTTTCTTTCACACCATGCCTGCTTTCACTCTTCAAGGACGCACCACAATCTCTCGTTTGCTTTACTATATGAATAGAATAAAGTAAGAACCTTGCTTTGTGGATGATGGGCTTTCAATGAAACTTACATGGTCTAAGTAAAGTAAAAAGGGCATTCATATAATCATGGCTAAATATTTTAATAATTAAAAAAAATAAAAATCAGGCCCACTGTAAGGAGAATTTATGTTAGAAAGACAAATATAAACTGGCTAACAGGTATTAATTCACTACATGAATTCATTTACCCCAAAAAGTTCTAACAGTAACAAAAGTTATTGAAATCTTTAAAAATGTTTACTAGGACTGTGTACTGGCAAGGCTTTCATGATATGAAATATACATCACAATATATTTCAACACATATATATAAAACAAATAGCTGAAAATACAACAATGACATATCTTTCCCTCCATGTTTGAATCAGAAACCAATGGCCATGTGTGTCTACAACTACAGGTGCGGATGAGGAACTCATTTGATGCACTCTGAGGGTTTTAATTAAAATAATAAATGTGAACATTTATTTTATATGTCTGTAGCCATGTTTAGAATATCTATCAACTATCTGGGGGAAAAAGCGTTGAATGTCACTTGTGTGTTGCTGCACCCATTTATAGCCACAATTTACCATTGGCTAGTTCTTACATGATAACGGACCTCGTTACAAAGCAAAGAAATCCCACACTGGTTTCACTATAGATTCAGTCATCTTCAGTAGTCAGGGAATCAGAATCCAATTAATTCTTCCTTTACTTATATCTTATGAAATCTAACTATTACTATTAGGAAAGGAATCTCTGCATATGCAGAGTTTATTACATAATACAAAACTAGTGAATGGGGTTTATTTTAAAGTCTACACTGCCACCTTGTGGTTGTGCTACAGGAGTGAGTAAAAACTTTATTCATATTGAAATATTGAATGGGGTGGCGCAGTGGATAGCACAGTCGCCTCACAACAAGAAGGTCCAGGGTTCGAATCCCGGGCCGGGATCTTTCTGTGCAGAGTTTGCATGTTCTCCCCGCGCTTGCATGGGTTTCCTCCGGGTGCTCCGGTTTCCTCCCACAGTCCAAAAACATGCAGATTAGGTGGATTAGTGATTCTAAATTGTCCAGAGGAGTGAATGTGTGTGAATGGTTGTTTGTCTATGTGTTGCCCTGAGATGGACTGGCGACTCGTCCTGGGATAGGCGCAGCAGACCCCCGTTACTCCGGATTCGAGAATAAGTGGGTAAGAAGATGAATGAATGAATCAATCAATGAATGAATGAAATGTTAAATGAAAAAAAAAATAGTATTTGAAGTTTACATTTTTCACTAGAGATGATCTTATCGGCACAAAACTCATTTGTGCATGCAGCTGTTTTTAGCATCGTCAGGAGGGGCCTGACAACAAATTAACAGCAAAGGGTTAACAGTGCAATTCTTTGCTCAAAAATTCCAGGTTTAATCTCCTTTTTGTTTACACAGTAAACTCAAAGTATCTTCAAAAGACTTTCCATTAGATTTTATATGAAACATTGCATATTTATTATTTGACTTGTATAAACCCATATTTATGTCCGTATTTCCTACGTTTCTTACCTTTCTTAGCTTAAATTATTTTGTTATTAGCTTGGCATTCGGTGTGGACAGCAAAGTAAGAATTTTATTGTACACAGAAACCTTACTGTACACATGACAAACCCTTTGAACTTTAGAAATAATTATGAATTTGCTTCCCCTGTGGCTGATGTTAAACTCTCTGAGAGATTGTATTCCAGTGCAGGGGAGTAGTGGGTTAAAGTACAGACGGCTGTATGCGCTGTTGCGATCTACGGTTTGGGTCCCTATCTCCCCAATGTTATATCTGTTCAATCATTTTAATAAATCCTAAAATTCCCTGAAAAATCTTTTTTCACCAGCATCAAAAAAGCAGCTTTAGACATTTTTACTGTCTATCTACAAAAGCATTGTTGAGTTTGGGAACTGATGCTAAACGAGGAGACTCATTTCACATCCTAGTTCATCTCTGAAGGGTTTAGTGAGATCGGGGATCATGGTTTTGTACAGGTCAGTTAAGTTAAGTCATGCTGTAACAGGTTTGAGCCACTGAGTTGCAGTGAAAGAAATTGCAATGAATTTTATTCTTCATATTTAAAAAAAAGATTTTATATGTGTATAAGTTAATACAAAAAAAGGAGTGAGTCAGCGACAACTATAGGTGTGGAGGAGGGCGGTATTTTATTTTAATATTAATGTGATTTTATGATAAGTATGGGTTCAGTCTTCTTCATTGGTCCTTCTAGTCACAGACTTTGAATCTAATTTTAAATTTTGTTTATTATCTTATGAGGGCCATCTATTGTACAAGTGCATCTTCTGCAAGAAAAATGCCCTTTATGGTGGCCTAAAAATGTGCAATAAAACCTTGTTTAGAACTCCTGCACATCTATGAAATAATTTAGATCAGTCAATTACATGGGAGCAGAACAGTTGTGTATTTGGCTTTTTATGACTGGCTTAGTTGAATTATCCAACATGAACACAAAGTAAAACGGAAACGTTTTAGTAACAATTCATGTATCTTACCCATCAGAGTCTATGCTGTTCTCACTAACCATGGCTTTCAGGGCATCAGTGTTAGCTAAGAAAAGAGAAAGAGGGAAATTATTAATACATTTGAACAATAAAATAAAATAAAAATTAGGTTTTTTTACACATCGCCTTTAATAGCATACTCATGTGTATGTTTTTAAATCACTTGCTTGTAAATGGAGATCAAGTATAGAAAAACGTATACCATACTGTGTCGGCATTTATGATGTAAAAGCTTCAACTGAACCATGTCTGCACCTTTAAAATAGAAACCATTCCAGACACAAGTGGTGATTAACTCCTATATACAATGGAACTGGGCTTTAGCTGGAAGCAGTGTGAGAACATATAATCTTGGCTATTTACACCATGAGTACCAGGTATGAGGAAAATACAGCCAGCTGGTTCCAACCAGTTCTTCCACCTTGTAAATCATGTTTATTAATAGATTTAATATTCTCACCACCAGATGGCAGACACGCACCCTGGGTGTCACCCTGGACAGTTCTGCAGTCCATCTCAGGGTACACATAGACGAAACACCACTCTCACACACACACACACACACACACACACTCATTCACACTCATAGTGATTGACTCAAAACAAAAAAGGCCACACAATAAGCCAAATTCAAATAAAATAGAATTTTTACAAGTAATGAGTTGACAAATTTTTACCATTTGCTCTTTTAATCTTTTATTTCATGACAAGGAACATATTACATCACACAAACAAGTTTCGATAGGATTCAACTTTCATTCATCACTGAAGGTCAATGAGTTTGTCTTTTTTCCCCGGGTTTTGTTGCAGAATTAAACTTTGTTGTTGCTGATAAAAGTGAAATAAGCACGAATAATTATATGGTAATTAAAAACCAAGGGAAGCGAGGAAAACATGACAATGCCGGTATTACTTGTAACAAGTGGGGAAAATAAAGTATATTACAACCCTAACAGACATGAAGATTAAACCAGGGAACACTAAGAAACAGCTAACCTTTCAAAAGGTAACATAAGTCTCCTGCGATAATCCTTGTTTTTCGCCGCCCTTCTTATTGACACATTACTCATGCCAGTAGAAAGCTGGTAATGTACTGATTAGGTAAGTGTGCACTGAGTAAGACATTTTCAGTAAATCAATCAGTCATTAGTCACTGAATCTATCCACCAAAAGTCAGTAAATCTAATTTTTTTGTTCCAAATAAAATTCAGTATTTTATCAACAGACATATACACAGCCAGTCAGTTTAGTCAGTTTATATTGTAAGACTTTTCCGCCTCTATTGATGCACTAAAGCGAAAGAAGAACTAAAATAGGAGTAAAGTGAGCAACTATTGAGCAATCTCGATAGATTTCAAGACCTTTGGTGTCTGCTAGAAAAGCAGAAAGCATTCACAGTTAATTAAAGTATTCTTGACCCATGAATATGTTTCTCCTAATGGAAATGGCATTTCATTGGCTCTGTACTTGTACTCTGTATAATGACAAAGTTTAATCTAATCTAACATTAGAAATAAACAAAACTGAGCTGTCTAAAGTTCACTTCATTTTTAAATAATATTAACATCGCGTTAAACATCGCAGGTCAAGTTTACACTTTGTCTCTACGATAGAAGATCAAAAAGCAAATTATAAAATAAATCCTTGGACAAGTGAGATGATGTGACATTTATTTTCTGACACAAACAATCTGATCGCTGTGGGAGTGTCTGGAAAGTTTTAATAAATAAACATCGCTGCTATAATGCTTTTCTAAAAGCTTTCAGACAAACAACACACATGCATACAGATGCAGACACAAACAACGGGTGCGGTTTTAGTCATATTAAAATCAACTGATGTTGGTTTCCATTTTAGCCCCAGATTCGACCTAAAGTTTAGTAACCTTAACCAATCCTTCCGCTGTCAATACTTTTGAAATCATTTTCAGTCACTGATCATTTGTATAGTACAAAAACACTAACCTGGAGTTAACTATGATGAAGGAAGCCTGTTTTAAAAATGAATAGCACACATTTTCTTTAAAAGGACCATTACCTTCATTTGACATGATGTAGTGAACAATCTGGCCAACGGTGTCGGTGTTGCCCTCGCTGTAGGTGTCGTTCATATCTGTACAGACCGAGACAAACAATTTATGAAACATTTATGAAAGCTTAAATAAAAAGTCAAAAATATTACATGATTTTGACACCAAATCATGGTATGGTATATATGTGCAGAACTTTTTAGTTTTCATTTCATCTAGTTTCAAGCAGTCACCCTGAGCAACACCATTAATGCCTAATTGTTCAGTTGTATAAGATACAAGCGAATCGCTCTGGATAAGGCTATCTGCAAAATGCAGGACATGTACATGTGCCTTTACATGTTGAACCATTAAAATTAGAAAAGCCCACAAACCCCTTACTAGAAGAATACATTTTTTTAAATCTCTTTTTTTCTTTCTTTTTTTTTTTTAGATTCAGTTCATTCAGATTTACGTTTTTACACGACTCTTAATTTGATTATGCTTCTTTTCCTATTATTAGTACAAAAAATGGGGTCTGGTTAAACAGAGAATTGGCAGCTTATGGTAAATTCATATGAATACAATATTTTATCATTTACAGACAGCCATAATCATTTATTAAGCAGCATGATTTTCCAATCAGCAGTCCAACAACTAAGTTTTCAGCCGGGCACTTCCATAAATATGACTTGTTTTTCCAGCACAAGATACTAGATAAGGGCGGCACGGTGGTGTAGTGGTTAGCATGGTAAAAGAAGGTCCCGGGTTCGATCTTAGTACATTGTTTGCATGTTCTCACTGTGCTTGCGTGACCCCAAATTAAGGAATAAGCGGGTAAGAAGATGAATGAATGAAGAGACTAGATAACTGTTCACCTTCTGCTTAGTATATCAAACCCTATGACTGATGCTACTGCATCAAGTCATACACTTTACCTGTCAATGATTTCAGGTTATGGAGAACAGGATAAATCTCTGCTTATTTTAAGCAGTTTTTCCATATTTCAGATTTTAGCTTAGTTTAAGCATAGAAGACTTAAACTTTTTAGTACTGCATGCATGTGGATACTAGTAGAGTTCACATAATCACAAAGACACTGCTGTGTTCTAAGAAAGCCAGTCTCCTGTTAAGTACAACGTGTCAACACCCGTCCTTTTTTTTTTTTTTTCAGATATCAGATTCAGGTAGCAGGACATGAAGTAACGTGTTTTTAATCCTTGTGGATTCTGAAATTATGATAGAGCTGAAACAAAGCTGTCCCTTTTCATAAACTTTGCATTTTTACTTGACACTAGTCTTGTCTGAAGACCGTCCTATGTGTGGGCATTGCAAAAGATCAGGGACAGAAACATGATTTTATACAACCCACTGGGATAAAAACTTGTTAACTTATATCATTTACATGGTATGCAACAGTGTGGCAAACACAAGAAACATTGAGAGGAAAAAAAATTTGGATTAAAATTCTCAGAAGAGTTTGACAAAAAAATAGCAGGTAATTGGTTCTTGAATACTGAAGGAGGAACCGATATCAGGTGGGATTAAAATCTCAATAACACCACTTGAATCAATATGACTGGTGTTAGTCAATTTTAACAAATAGTCTTTTAGATGCTTTAAGAGTCCACTTGCTCATGTACTATTTGAGACTAACAACCAGCAAATAGTCAATTTGCTGGTTGTTAGTCAATGTGTCCTCAAGCTCATCTAAAAAGGTTGGACAGATGAAGGGCCAGTTAATGAATGTTTATATCAAATCATCCACTGAATTTTACGCAGTTACATGATGTTAAGTGATTATTTGTGGATTTAAGTGTTATTTAATTGTATATATAAAAATATGTCTAGAATACAACAAGTGCAGTCAAATTAGCATTTTTTTTAAATAATAGTTTCAAATATTTAAGTATCATTATCTCATTAAAAGGACCACTTACACATCAATAGAATCTGTTTAGCAGGGACAGGTGAAGTTAAACAGCTTCATGTGTTTAATTGGGGAGCGGAAATCGTACCAGACATCATAATTAAATTCGCCAACAGTATAATAGATCAGATCCTAGCTAAAGATTTAGGCAAGTCAGTTTAAATGTTCATTAACAAATGATTAAATCTAGCATCACCTACATATATTCTTTTTAATTCTTTAGGACAGGTTGGAGCCAAAATAAACTGTCCAAAACTATGAAAAAAAAGGTTGCATGCAGTTGTTAAACCTCACATAATATTCTACTTATATTATTCTAATTCTTTATAATAATTATAATAACCACTCTTCTTCTAGCAAGGCTTTCCACTCCATTTGGTAGTTGAGTATTATCCAGAACAACAGTAGCAAGTGCCAGAAAGAAGTGCTGAAACAGGTTTGGGACTCTGAGTTCTCAAGATGGAAAATTGTTTTGCCTCAGCAAACAAAAACATACAAGCACATTTGGGTGTGATGAATCACACACCTTCTACCACCCAACAGCAAAATGCAAAAAAATAAATAAATTTAAAAAAAAAAAGCCCTGATCTACATTCAGTATAACATATGAACAGGGAAGAATGTGATGTTAGTGACTACCAGTGACAGGATCATTGGTGCAGAGAGAGGCCAATGTCAAAAACTAAAACAAACTTGGTGTTTACCTGTGATTTTACGCACACAGACACACAGACACACAGACACACTTTAAACAGTCTGCCTGTAACATCTAACATGTTGGAGGGTGTTTGTCAGGCTGCGTGTAATCATTTCTCTATGCAGAACATTTAAAGTGCTGTGGTTTCTGCACGTGGCCTTTTTACTTAATATACCACAGGACTATTATTATAATTTAATTCTTCTTAATTCTTTAACTCTTGTTTTAAAATAGTCTGCACAACATATTGAAAAACTCTAAAATGAGCATCTCGAATTCAAAAGAAATAACGATTTGTCTATGAAATCATTTGTCAATTTAGTTATCAATGTAATAACCCAATTTACGATAAAATAGGTGACTTCTAATAAACTTCAAAATATATAAAACATATGGGATGTCTTCTGCGCTGCATTTACTCTACTCCAAAAACCATTAAATCTCTATATTACTTTCTAATCATTAACAACTATGCCTTACACTAACCTTTAAAGGTTTATAACAAGTGTTATCTGTACAGGCAACATCCAGTGTGTAATAAGACCCCTCAATGGATTGCTTGTTATAAACTATGAATTATGGTCACAGCAACAACAGGTTCCACACCCAACCAGTGTACACCCCCTCGAGTATTAAGCAGATACACCAGTCCATCACAATCTCTCACCCTATTTACACACAAGCCCTTTACTCGCTGTCCGGTCTTAAGCATGTCTGTTTCTGAGGATTTTCAGAAAATCTTACAAACGTAAATCTTTTGTGAATCAATCATCGATCACTTCAGGGAGTGAAAGATTAAGGCGACCCACCTTTGTAGTACGAGTGTAGTAGTGTTTGTATACAACAGAGCACTAATCTGGGTTATTCAGTGTTTTACACGGACCCTAACGACATCCATTTCCTAATATATAACAAACAATAGTAAAGAAAAACACTCCACCCATATCCCTCCTATTTGTCTATGCTCTCTAGTGGGTAAAAGAAAACCTAACCATTTAAGTAACCGGCATCACAAGCAGATCTCGTTACACCACTATTTGAACAGCTTTTATAGAGAGAATGACAAAAAAATAAAAATACCCTCCCTATTCGAGTCAGTCTTTAATCACTGTAAATCACATGGATTAAAAACGGCTTCATCGTTGGACTTTGGACAAAAAAAAGAGAGGAAAAAGTTCCCTGACACTGATTCCAAAGTTGCTATAATACCAATTATTCATCTCCTTAATCCTATAAACACTAGAACACAAATTGCAAGACACAGGTGAGTACATCATGATTACTAAAAATAGGGATGACGCGGCAATTAAATGAACATCTCTATTCATGCCAGAAATAAACAACTACAGTAGCTTTATAAATCGAATGAATCATTCATGTTTTAGATCCAAGTAATTTCATAGCAAATGTATATGGTGATGTTTCATCAAGGGTAAAACACTGCATTTCTGATTGCTTGGTCCCAGGATTACTGAGCTGCCAATGCCGGAACCCTAAACAAGGTCCCAAACCTGTAATTACAGTTTTTCATTTTTGTATACACATAAGGAATGCAAACTAATATGCTATGATATTAACAGAGAGAACGTTTACTTTCCCCATAAACATTGAGCTGTAAAAATATTTTTCTGCAAGTAGGAAGTGTTTCAGCTTGCCAGGCTACGCAGCAACAAGTCCATGGCAAACCCCTGCTGATTCACAAGCTGTTCAGGATCAGATAAACGTGAGAGAGAGACGGATTATGATTCATGGTGTAATAAAAGGTAGCAGTGGTATTAAGGGATACATAATAAAACCAACAGCAAACAGCAATATTAAACACATTATATTAGACTAGAAGTATTGGTGACTCAAATAGTTATGGCACCAAGTTGATAATTGGAAGACCATGAAGACCTGGGTTTGAGTCTGAGCAAGACTCTCAACCCTACCTGCTCCAGAGACATTAATCACAGCTGATCCTGAACTAACTCCAACAATCTACATTTGTAGCACATGGCAGACGCCCTTATCCAGAGACACTTACATTTATTTCATGTATAAAACTGGGAATGAGGGGTTAGTTTACAAATGAACATCAATACACATTTTGAATTGTTATTGTGCAATGATTGACACAGTTTCTCACAGGATTAAAGTCTCTCTTCAAGTGATTGTTATAAAGTAGTATAGAACGTGCATTTAGGTAGCCAAAGCAGAATTCATTCTTCCTTACCAACGCCCTCCAAATGATTCTCCTCCTCTACCTCCGGCTCTTCAGGATCCTCAGCATCTGTGGTGCAGCGATATCCCTTCTTCTTTAATATATGACAGATAAACATGCCAAGCAGGCCTAGAAGGAAGAAGACGGGCACTAGGCCGAAGGCTATGTACTCAGGATGAGTTGAGTTGTTCTCAGTCTCTTGATTGTTTGTTTTGTTCACTAGAAAAAAAACAAAACAAAAAAAAAAACAATAAGCAGTAGCAGCAAATATAGTTCTAGAAAGTATAAAAATGCTGAATTAAACTATACCCATAATATGATCGCTACAGTTGAATAATATACATTACACAAGCACTTCAATATATGATATATCCTAAAGTTAATGCAAAACTGCACATCATACCTGCTGCCACAAGAATGCTCCTATACCGAAACTACAGGGTATAAACATATTCTTGCAGGACACCGTACATAAACTAGGGTTGCACAATATTAAAGGAAAGAATTTAGAATGATTGTAGTGATTTTGTAAAACGGGATAAATCTGCATAATAAACAAATTATACCCATTGATAAATACAATATAAAAAAGAATTAAAATATACAGTGATAAGATTTGGTGATTCGGATACAGAAATTGAACAATCAAATGTAAAAATTACACTGTATAGTCTAAACTGTATAAAATGGAGTCATTTGTGCGTCTGAATGCTTATTGTGCTGCCATGTGGCTGTTGCACATTGTGATATCAACGATAAATTCTATATATTGTGCAGCCATACTGTGAGTCAAGGCCTGGTTTAAGGTGGAACAGATTCTTTTTCTTCAGCACTATTGATATATTCATATATTCATTCATGAGTTGGTTTTCAGTACCTCTGCTATGACATTCAAATGATACTATATGCAATTTTATAGTATAGGGTAGATTCAGATATAGGATGAACTTAAATATAAAGGTTTACGTAACTTTGTCCTGATACAAGTGATAAAAAAATTACTTTTCAGAACACTATACCTAAGCATTAACAACATGCCATTCAATAATAAATTTACCACAATTAACAACAATTCTCTATTCTATAATCATTTCCCGAATTAGGGAATAAATGGGTAAGAATGAATGAATGATAGATATAGCTGTTGTCTCAAACACACATGC
Source organism: Pseudolaguvia tuberculata (assembly GCA_026260255.1). NCBI lineage: Eukaryota > Metazoa > Chordata > Actinopteri > Siluriformes > Sisoridae > Pseudolaguvia > Pseudolaguvia tuberculata. Next base: position 3,794 of record JAOTRA010012323.1, on the reverse strand, counting down.
CGTTAATACAATGCCGCTAGCATTGTATTTGTTTTCCTTTTTTACAGTATTGCACTGTAATATATTTTACTGCAACCCATGTATGATCCCCAACAACCTTTTAGACACCATTTTAACGGTCAATCCGATTGGCCCAAAAGTCCTGCTCTGTCTACAATGACAACAAGAACGTTTGGTGTAGCTTGTGATATTGGTGGATTTGTTAATGTTATATTTAATGTGATTTGATTACCAACTGTCTAAGCCGATATGCCTGTAGTGGGGAACTGCAGTAGACTAAGATGATCCACCCAGGTTCTCAGTGAAACCTAAACACAATACAAGAATTCACACTGATACTGGCCACCTCATGAAACATGAACACAATGACATTGAATTTCATGACAAACTTCTGTTTAGGAGAAAGACTGCGGTCAAGCGAGCAAGAGACTGAGGAAAGGGAGGGAGTGAGAGGTGTGTGTGCGAGAGATATACCGAAAAAGATCACGCACATGAGCATGAGCAGGGTGTTGATAGAATTGAATATTGTGCTGACTCATCCGTAACAGAATCCCTGCCGGCTTGTTTTTTTCCTCTTCCTCTCCCACCTTTTCAAAAAACTTTTCAAACCAAATAGCTTTTTTCTCACACTGGGTCACAGCAGGTTTGTTTTTTTAATGCTCATACACCAATGTGGCTTTCTAGCACCGTTTAACACGCTCGTCTGCCATTTAACACACCGTTATGACATTTTGAATGGTCATGGACAGGGAAAAAAGAAACATAGCATCATCTGGTGTGACAGGTATCAACTTAAAGACAGTGACGCAATATCACGTCGCAGGATTGGCCAAAACGTAAATATATATAATATTATATATACACAGTATGACACACATACAAATATTTATATATAAATATATAGTTATATAAGGGTCATTAGCTTGATCGCAAAATACAATAAATACATATCACTCGGTCCTACCCCACCCACATTGCCAGGGAAAAGAAAACCTGACCACTGACTATTTCTTTTGCAAATCTACATTACAGGGTCACATACTGGTAGCAGCAGAAAGCCACATTCATATTAGGGGATTTTCTTAATTTTATGCAAACTGTTGATGATGAATCTACATGACAGCTCTGGTGATTTTTTCAGCCAATGTGAAGGCAAGAGAGATCTCATGATCTGATATGTGTCTGGAATGTCCACATTCCAATTATCCTTGTCTCCTATACAGATAATTTGTTCATTTGTTTATTGTTGTTGCTAAACTCCATACTAGCCCTCAGGTTATATTCATGGCGACTTCACACTTGTTAACGCAACAGACATGCTTTTGGACTGTGGGAGGAAACCGGAGTACCTGAGGTAAGCCCACACAAACATGTGGAGAATATGCAAACTCCACACGAAAAAACCCTATATCTTGGACCTTCTTGCTGTTGGGTGACAGTGCTAACCATAGGCATAGTGCAGCCTGCTCTTTTATACGGATAAAAAGTCTTTTGCTTACAGCAGAGTGATTTGAAGCTTCTTTTTTTATTAAAATCCAGGCAGTCAGACTAAATCACCAACAATCAGTGCTCTGTTAGCAGATGTTTCCAACTGTATTGCCGTGTGACATGCACATGTCAACAAGTGCGTTTGTGTGCGTGTCACTGTATAGTCATACTTAATCAGGGCTTTAATTATTGTCTGTGCATACACATTGAGTACACAGCTAGCATATATAGAAAATAGTTGTGTTTCCATGGCTGGTCAGAATTTCTGACCTCCCTCTGAGCAGTGACCTTTAACAGCAGTCACAAAAATACCAAACACAATACTAAGAAACAGAAATAAATCTTTGGGGCTTAGAAACAGACTTTTAAGTTTACAAATTAAAAGTCACACTAAAATACACTAGACAAAAAAAAGTGATGCTGCTTTCTAGGAATCAGGTCTTTCTAAGTACTGAACAATTGAGCAGACTGACTGTCTTTTTTGAATTAATAAAACAATATGGGGGTTGTTTTTTTTACGCAGTCCTGTGTTTGACATGACACAAACCAGGACGGGCAGATTCTGCTTAGTCAGAAGGCAAGGGCAGCATCTCTTCTGCTCACCTTGTGAAGAGACTTTGGCGTAAATACTGAAAAAGTCAGCAGTTTATCTGTGTTATCTTGACAGCAGCTGCAGGGATGCCGGTCGAATATAAAGACGTCAGTGGTAAAAAGAGAAGTTAGGTTTTATGTGATATGAAAGATTCCAAGTGAAGGCCCCTTTTAGGGTAAGTATCAGCCTCTTCCGTCTGTTGGTGGAAGAATCAGGTTTCCGACTATATTACAATAATGGAGGTTGTACGTCTGGAAGGGAATCCTGGAATCTTTTCTATGGTTATGTACAGTACCGTACAATGTGTTCTTGTATAACTGTGTATATAAAAATATATTACAGACAAGTATGTAAAATACTGGGCTGGTAGTCAATGCACAGAATTATATGCCATATATACATATACCTATATCAAACTGAATAAAACATTAAGCACTGAAACTTTAAATAACTAAAAATGTATAGAATAAATTTACTATCATTAATCATTATCTGGACTATTATTTTGAGCACTATAACCTTGTAGCTCCCTTTTTAAAATAAACTCAAGCACATTACAGAAAAGACAAAGCTTTTATTAAGGGTGCAAGAAATCAAGTGGAATTTCTCTGCTCATAATTACATTGTTAATTTTGATTAAAACAGTAAATTCAGGTCACATATACCCAATTAAAAAGAATAATAACATTTACCGTATTTGGCAAATGCCCCTATCCAGAGCTCATTTATAAGGGATTTGAAGCAACTTGAAAGAAAGACATGGATTAAAACATCAGTAAAGGCTGAAGTCAATGCAACAACTAAGTTGTGGTAAATGTACACCATTCCAAAGTAAGGACTGTTCCACCATCAGAAGCACCAGTATTTTGGTAATTTCCTGGGTGTGTTAGCGGTAAGTTTTCTGTTTAGACTTTACACAGACGTTTGTCATAATGAACTATGTGATGCGAGCCCAGATGTTGACCACATCTGTACTGCCTTGATCTTGAATCACATGCTGGACATTACGTCAACTAGTGCAGAGGTTGTTTATTGATTTGTCTTTCTAATTGTGTGGGCACTTAAAGAAAAAAAGTCATAGTCGCGCTTGTCATTATGAATGATGTCATAATCCCACGTATTAGTCATTGTGCATTATAATCTTATAGTGGCCTTCTTATAGTTTATGGGTTTATAGAAAGATGTTAGTTATTTTACAGTGGGATGGAATTCCTAGTTGGTAACATTTATTGAAAGGGACGTGGAGAATAAGACAGACATATGAAAATGATCTTAGGACATTATAAAGTGTATAGAAAGAACCATGTGTATGTATATACTTCTATATTAACCTGAAGTTTAATTAGTTAATTAATTAGATTACATTAAGGGCGGCGTGGTGGTGTAATGGTTAGCACGGTCGCCTCACAACAAGAGGTCCCGGGTTCGATTCATGGGCCGGGGATCTATCTGTGCAGAGTTTGCATGTTCTCCCCGCGCTTGCAGATTAGGTCGATTGGTGAATGAATGAATGAACGAATGAATGAATGAATGAAACAATACATTACTATTATTTTAGTTATATTGTATAATACACATTTGATCATTAACCGCAAATTCAGTTATAACTGCGGACACACACACACACACACACACATACACACACATACACACACATACACACACATACACACACACACACACACATACACACACACACACACACACACACACA
>JAOTRA010012224.1:0-23050 GCA_026260255.1 Pseudolaguvia tuberculata | reverse complement strand
TATATATGAATGATTGTGTTAGAGATGCTAATCAGAACTCAGTCAGTAAATGGTCAGAAAATATTAAAAAAAAAAAAAAACACCCATAGGTGCTTACTTGACCATCCATTAAGGTTGAGTCACCAATGTTCTATCTCCAATCTGCAGGATTCAGTATATTTTGAAAGTGTGGAGTCTTGTTGAAATGAGGTATGGTCTAGACTGCGTGTTTAATTTGGGGGTAATTAAGTTTAAATTGGGGTGGATGATGCAGGAACCCTCGAGTTTACCCACAATGCTCTTCACAGTGTGTTTTAAAAGTTCGCTTTACGAACAAGAGCATTGTCATGCTGGTACAGAGTTTGGAAATCTTTTATTCAGTATAGGAATATTAAGAGTAAAATATTAAGACATTGTAGAATATTATTGTAAACATTAAAACGCAGACAAATTGATGACATTTTTTCTATTTAAACTAAGGTAATAGTAAACCGACGCACACGTTGTGACTTACACCAAGATGTTTATTTATGACATAATACAGTATATGTATACAAAAACTTTAGTGAATAATGTTTCTCTCTTGTGCAGTCCAGCAGTTGTTACCTTGCCACCACATTTTAGAGAACAAACCATATTAAATCATCCAAAATAAATGCATAAATAAAAATAAATCACACTGCAGTTGATTTTTCTTATCTTTAGGAGAACACTAGAGTGGCAGTAGAAAAATCAATCGAGTCAAACACTACTTGCCTCTCAAAACTATTAGATCAAGCTGTTAGAAAAATGGCCTTGTGCAAGATCGCTGCAAGACACTAATCTCCCAAATCTGTGCTGTTTCTCTCGTGCTTGCTGTCGCAACTGTTCCTTTTGAATACGTATCTGCATGCAATTTGTTCTGTGCAGCGTGTTTCTATTACACGTTTTACCAGTACATCAGCATCATAGTCGTCGTCTTCCAAACTGCAAAGCCCTTAAATAGTTTCAGGAATGTGACACTGCAACCCTATGTAGTTATATTGATTATAGAGAGCTTAAATAAAAGAGACTAAGCATCTTTGGTGTTCATCTGCCTCAGGTGTGGCGCTACAGATCAATCAAATTCAGTTATAGCAACACCTTCCCAAATCTTACCTCTGCCTCTCATTCTCTCTGCTGCAGTTTTTGGCACCTCACAGAAAAGAAAGTTCAACAGCAAATGGTGTGAGGAGACAAAGTCTGGAAGTTAAGTGTAAGGACTTAGGCAATATCTGATAGTATTCAGTAAGGCAATGTCTATATACCCTAGAAATCTGTTCTTTATTGACAGTTTATTTGCAAGTATTCTTATAGCCCAATCTGTACAGGGCTGACAGCGGTGAGGATTTTTGTAACTTTTGTAATGTTCATCTTACATTTCAAATAAAACACGTCCTTACTGTGTACACACCATTTAGGATGAAGCTTCAGTCATGCACTACACTTCAATCTTCCAGCCCACTCATGATTCAATCGAAATCGAGACTTGGGTACTGCACAGTGCTGCTGGCAGTCCTCTCTTAAGTCAGTGTGAGAAATATACTCTCTCCCATCGCAGCCATCTGGTGAGAGCAACAAATCTAGACCAAATTCTAATTCATCCTACACGGTGCAATGAAACACTTCCTACTTGCATGAAAAGCTAACTAAAACACAGGACCAGGCTGAGAGCCTATCGTATATAATTCATTAATAAAAAGGATATAAAATTGCCTATTAAAAGCATTTACAACAGGCGGATATCTGATACATACTGTAGGCATCATTAATATCATACATTCTGTAACTTTAATCCATACCTGAAATATAACTATACTATATATAAAATATACTTCCAATTTTTTCCTGCATAAAAATAAATGTGCTGTGTGTCATTAATAAAGTTTTTTTTAAATGAATACAGGTTGAAAGAGCATAAGATGAAGATATTATATTTCTATCTTTTCAAAAAAAAAGCTTGTCACATGAACGTAAAAAGAATGAAAGCACAATTTCAATGGGAGAGTACAAATTAATGAGATTGTAGTAGGGTTGAGTATTGGCAAAGGATGCAATACATGTGATTATCAAATTTCATGGATCATGCAATACATTTAATATATGTTAACGAAATACATACTGAAAGAAGGGTGGCACACCTGTTAGGATGGTTGCCAGAGGTTTGATTCCCAGACAAGGGGGATTTCTGTGCAAAGTTCTCCCAGCGCTTGCGTGGGTTTCCCCCCGGTCCAAAAGGTTTTATTTAAAAATTAAAACTTAAATCAATGCACTTACATATTTAGCAATATTTACATAGCCTCACTATAGAGTGCTATAAAGTTTATAACTTAGACTTCTTTATGGTTAATTTTCAAATGTCTGAGTGCTGATATGAATAACTGCATATATGATATCACCTGGGAAGTACCTAAGCACTTTATGCACCAAATGTAAAAACATGCATATTTAGAAAGCACAAAATATGGACTAGTGTTTAATGCAGCATACAAACCAGCTGAAAGGAAACGAGAATCAGGGTGTTATTAAATTTGGAAGTCAATATATAGACTATTTATTCAAAAATGTATTCAACTGCACACTTCCTTATTGGCTTTCTCTCTGAAGCTGGAATTTTGGTTTCTTCTTGTTCTTAGGCAGTTGAACAGGTTTTTTCTCCACCCAGCTGACTGGCTGTGACGTTTAATGTATGTACAATCAGACAATTGGTGTTTGTTTTACTTAAATAATTTAGCACAGATAAACAACAGTTTAAGGTTAAATAAATCTTAAATATCATTATGATTCTTACAACCTGCATGTGGTCTTGTGCTTTTTTAATCCATATTGAAGTCAACAGTTATTTTATTGCTACTTTCTTAAGGCACATTGAAAAAAAATATTTGCTAAAACTTAACTGTAAACATTACATTTAATATATTAAACGTTTGTATCGTCAGTGACAGAAATGATACAGACAGTGCTTGCTAAGTGCACTGTTTGCCAAGTGCTGTTGTGCACCGTAACTTGTAACCATATACACAGTGTTTGAGGTTTTCGGGGGCAAAGTACACACGTCATTGAGGGGAAATACTGTAATCTCATTGCAGCCTTGTTTACAAAAAACTTACTGGCCAGCATGTAAAAAAAAAAGAAAAAGGAAATGGAAGCAATACTTGTACATAAGGGTAATTACAGTGGTAAGTAACCCACAGCACAGAGTCAAAGACTTAACCGAACAGTAATTTTTTTGAGTAGAAACTCAAGCAAACAAACAAACAAATGTAGAACCTGTACCACCTTAAACAATGTTAATATTTACATTCCACAACAACCACCCTTGAGAGCAGAATTGTTAACCCTGGGTGGAATACCACCTCTCTAGGTTTATGCCAATGCTCACTAATAAAAACAGCACAGTGGTTATAATTGACCTCTGAGGATTACAATGGAAACAATTACTTTGTTTATTCACTTTTACCAAGCTGATAAATACAGAAATTACATCCAATTAAACTGTGTTTCTGTGATGTTGCCCATAGAGGACTAACTAATTAAAACCAAAAAATATTTTATTACACAACTGTGCTTACCAAAAGTGGATCAATGGCGAAACAAGCTCAGGTGAGAGGAAAATCTAATTAGATGACCGACATTGAATTAATATTAAGTCATATAAACATCAATGACATAAAATAGACAATGATAGCCCAGTTACAGCAGCTGCATATAGTTTGAGCCCAATGCAAATTTGGGGAACCCAAAGTAAGGTACCAATACAGATTAAATGCCTCCTGAGAAAGAAGGCAGAGAGAGCGAGAAAGAGAAAGTGAGCAAGCGCAAAGAGAGAGGGATGATTGTATGTCAGAGTCCCACCTCACAAAGGCCTCTGTGAACTTGCCTGGCAAAGTAGACAGGCCTCTTCTGTTTGGTGTCATTTGGACCAGCAACAATGAGCATCTAAATGAGATTCCCAAAAGCCCTATAGAAATTGGTGGTGGTAGATGACCACTGTCCACCCATTTAGCGAAGATACAACATGCATAACATTGAGAGGCAAATAACAAGTGTATCAAACATTTTAATGTAAAATTGTACACTTTATGTTTCAATGAACTCACCAACAAGCTGCAATGCAACACCACAATCAATCTCTAAAAAAAAAAATAGATGACGACGGACAGAAAGGTTTGCGTAATCCAATAGTAGTTAAGTAATGAAAGGCTAATTATCTAAATGACCATTTAAGCAGTACAGCTTTCAGAAACCTATAAAAATGATTGTGGTGCAGACAAACTCTTAATTCAATTCTGAGCAAACAGACACAATGGGCCTGTTGGTACATGTGTATGTTTATATGTGCTCCCCAAGGTTTTTAAACTATTCTCTCTCAACAATTAACAGCGCAGAAGTGTTCAATTAGGCCAGCATCTTTATTAATCAGCAGGGGTTCCATTACTACAAGCTGCTGATTTTTGCTTTTGGTTGAGATGCAATGGTAAAGCAATGACAACTCTTCAAAAATGGATACCCTTATGAAGTTTATCTTTGGCTCAAACAGGTTAAACAGGTTAGTGAGGATGCTATTTGCCCCATTCATTTTTCTTCATTCATCAGGCCAGGTGCAAGACATGCTTTAACACACAGTGTAGGTCATATTTGACAAAGTACGTCTGAGGCATACCATAGCGAGGATGGAAAATAGAGGTAGAAGGAGCACATTAAAAAGGAGTAGGAGGAGGAATAGTAAATGGCAAGGGAGATTAAATATGAGTAGATGAAGGCGGAGGGAGAAGAAATTATTAATGAAAGTATGAATCAAAAGAATGAAAAAGGAAGGGAGTGGAAGGATACTGATAAGGAAAGACAAAAAAAATAGAAAATACCAAATGACAAATTACAATAAAGCTTTTAATTTCATTATAGGTTGTGCAAGAGCGAGAGAGAAAGGGATTGAGAAAGAGAGAGACTAAAATCCCACAAATGTTTTTTTACACTAATGCATCAAGTCAGTTCTCCAAAATACACCGAAAATGACTCACCGTAATTTTGACTGCCACATGATTGTTGCATACAGGCTTGCTTTCAATATCTGGAAAACGACTAAACCCTGTACACCTTTATACATTTAACAATCTTAAGAATTGATTTAAAAAAAAATTTAGTGCAAATTGCCTTGTTCAAAACAAAGCAAAAATGTAAAATTTGGATAGTCGAGAAAAGGTCCACATGGCACAATTGTGGTTAATAAAAACCCTCAATGTTTCAACACATCCACCCTTGAGATAGAAGCAAGTAGACCTTTTGACAATAGTCTAGGTGAAGCCCATGTAATCACATGTTCTTGTGACCTATTTTCACTAAATCAATTGTCAGGCTCAAACACAGGAACAACTAAATGTTACACCTGATTATTTGCAGTGTAATTGTGCAGTGCGTTGTAACCTTTTTGCAAAGCTTGGGTAGCAAAATGGTCTAACATGTCTGTAGGCGGTGGCACTGTTAAACAGCAATGCATATAATTATTTTAAAGTGGAGGCCTGTGTTTGTTCTAATTTTCTAATTTGCATAATACTCTCTCCATTATCAGCCATTTCTGAAAAACGACATATTGCCTACAGTGTTTTACAAACTAGTCAAACATAAAAAAAGCTTCTACAACCGCAGCCTTAATTATGGCATTGCTACAAACTTTACCACATTTCAAACAGCTGGAACGGTTACATTAATAGCCTAAGAGTTAGACTTGGGGGGGGAAAAAAAGCTTAAATCACAATACCTATTGGAGAACTATGGTATAAAACGCCTTCAATTAAAGCAAAGCTACACAACTAGAATTTCCAGTTTATATATAGACTAAAAATTAGGACACTATAACAATGCTGTATTAAGAGAACACTTGCTTTTTTTTGCAGTGTAAATATCAAGCTGTGGTATTTTACTTTAGTCACCTTGGATATCGGCACAAATTTGACACCTCACCAACACACTTGCGTGCATCTTTTCAACACAGTTGCTGCAAAGATTGAAGCACAAAGTTGTTTAGAATGTATGTTGTGTAGAATGTATGTTGTACCATTAGCATATTAGACCCAAATATGTTTCAACATAATGTGCAATAGTCCCCGAACTATTCAGCGCTATGACTCTGGCTCAAACTTAATGAACAACTTTTGAGTTGAACAGGACTCTCTTAACTAGTTCAGTCCTGGTTCAGTCCGTATGCAGCGCAAAAGTCCAGCATCTAGAGCGATGTTTCTTCTGGGACGTGCTTCTTAAAAAAAAAATCTGTTCTACACCACTGCTTAGTGTGCCTTATGTATGAAAATATACCCGTTCATTGATATAGTGCCTGATAATCTGGTATGTCTTGTAGTCCAGAAAATACGGTAAATAAATCATAATTCACTGCTACTGTTATAAACTAGTTAGCGTTTATGGTGTAGTATTTGTTTCTACCATGTGAAAATAAAAGCTTGCCAGAGGAAAGCCAGAGGATGTATAAATGTTGCTACAGTCATGGACTGGATGGGCCCTTTAACAATTATTTTATAAAATAAGTCATTTCTTGAGTCCCGGGATGTCCTCCCACCACCTCATTTTTCTTCTCACCCATTTTTTCTTCACTGCCTTCCCTTTATTTCTGTTACTCCCTAAGGGAACACAGCCACATCCCTCAAATGTTCATGTAGAAGGTCATTAAGCAAGCCTGTCTTATCAGATCAAAGTTCAGAGTGTGAAAGTGCAATCATGCAGCGATTTACACACAGGGTGAAAAAAGGAAAACAACTCAACTGACAAACAGACCTCATACAAGGCTATGAAAAACACTCAAAACCAGGATGTTCCTAAGATAATTAAATATTAAGAGAAAAAAGTAATCTACCTAGCAATTATAAATAAATCGTAAATCTTAATTCTTCCTGTAAGAACAGTCAAGACATGCCTTAGAAAATGTTTGTGTTTCAATTGAAAGGTAACACTGATGAGCGTTTCATCACTGGAAATAGGCTGAATCTAACAACAACAACATGGATTTTTGGAATGCCCATATTTCTAATATTTACAATTCAAATTATTTTTGTGTTGGTGGGAAACTTAAATTCTAATTTTAAGTTTAATTTAATATCAGTATATTTACTGGCAGGGACATGGCTAGAAGTTGTGGTCCTTACCCAATAATGAGGTCAGGCCTGTAACACACCCATTCCGTATAATTACTAATAAGAAAAGTGCATGTGTCCTTAGAAACCCCTCCTTATTGGTAATACATATTTATTAAATAAATAAGTAGTAGGTTAGTGACAACTGTAAGAGTAATTTCTGTACTGCATTTTCAGTTATTTTTAGTTACAATATTTTAAAAGAATATTAAAAAGGTAAAGCACAATTTTTTGTAGGACATTTTGACAAGAAATTGGTTTTGGCTAATGAACTTCGATCAAAATCCTTTTGGGCTTTCCATTTCATCAACATGCCAGTGAAACAACAGTAGGCATCTATCTGCAAAATACATCTCGGCACACTCTGCCCACTTGAGTGAATAAGCGTGTTGGATGAATGAACGAACAAAGGAATGAATATTGCCAAACATTTTGGACACCATCAGGTATAGGAGGTTATTTTCCAAAATGTAGAGTAGAGCAGAAACATTAGTATCTGATCAACACACCTGCTGTCTCGGCCTCATAGATTATGCCATGATTGAATGTGTAGCCATTACGTAGATGGAAACTTCAACCAATCAGTGAATGACCTGGGAATCCTGTACACTTCAGCAGCTTGAAGAAAGGTGTCTCATCGAAATAGTAAGCTGTTGTGTTTACAGCCACAAACTCTTGGTAATTTAGACCTGATAAATTGATTCACTTCTCTATTTTAATGCTTGCATAACAGTAAGAGGAATCAATCTTTTCTTCCTAAATTTAAAGAACTTGCAATTTAATAGCCTTTTTGCTGACCAGCATGAAGTCAGCGCAAAATAAATGAGCAATGGTTTACAAACCTGATTTTAACTTTAGCACTGACTTTTGTGTGTGGCAAAGCAATGTGAACTAAACGGTGTCTGTTGATGTTTCATTTTCAGTTTGACCTTTCCTTTTTAAAGTTTTAATAAAGTTCAATCGACACATCAACCTACGCTGGAACATCATACGAGTCTGAGAAGTTTATTATGGTCTTCTGGTTTATGACATTTCCTCAAATGTAATTTGCAGATGCAGCTCACCGTGAGATGTGAACCAAAGCTTTTAATTGGTGCTGCACTTCCAGCTGGCCGACGTTTAATAGTTGTGGCAAAGGAAAGAATGACTCTGACGAGTTATCACCACACAGCTGTTAGGAACTGTATATTAAGTTAAATAGGGTAGATGATCCTTTCTACATCAACTGGAGACAAACTTGATTATATCCCTTGCCCCTTTACTTGGTCTCTGCTGGCCCAGTGCAGGTGTCCCAGTGCAGATGCATTTAGAGCTTCACAAGCAAACGGAGTCTCTGGAGCATTTATAATCGGCCAACTTAAGCCTGGAGAGAATGCTTGATTAAAAAGTCTGCTGCTCTGAGACTTTTACCTCACGTAAACGTTGTTACTCAAATTCCCTGTTACCACTTACATTATGGCACCGATTGCTCAGCAATATTTTTCAGTGCAGTACAAGATTTTTCATTTTCCATGCAGACATTAAACTTTAAGTTATTAAAGTATCAACTTGGCCATTTGGGCTTTAATTCTTTCATGAGCATGCTTTTCATATGGTAATACTGCTATTTAGAACTTACATCTTTAAGGGTAAAATTAAAGTGGTGTTCGTTTTTCTTTGCTGAATTATAGCTTGTGCTACTCTACTTTTAAATGAACACCAGTTTGGTTTTCATATTTAAATTGCAGGTTTCAGCACACAAATCACTACAAGTCATGTGTTCATGAAACATGAACCATAAAACGTGTTTATTTTACTCGCTGAACAGTAATTAACATTGCCATGCATTAACCCAGGTAGATACAACAGCTGATACAAGAGTTTGAAAGTAGAGTTGGTTTGTAGGGTATTTTACAAACTATTGATCTGAATGTTTAAACACTAACATCTAAGCAAGTAGAAACACCTCTTAATGCAAGATGCATGTCTAGATTGACCTGACAAAGTCTACAGTAACTCAAATAAAAGCAAAAACAGCATCACAGAATGTGCATCAAAGGCTACACTACGTTCCACTTCTGTCCTCTAAGGACAAGGAATCTGAGGTTACACAATCCGCAGGCACCACTGACCAATTTTTGTTTTTGATTTAACAAAGAAGCACTTTATATTTTTTAGGTTCTCCAGACAACATGGGACTTTTTTTTTTATTACAAAGCAGATGGCAAAAATAAATCAGATGGAACCAATGCAAAGCTTCTTTCATGGAGTCTTTAAAAACTGCTACAACACATTTCATTATTTACTTTGTTGGTGGCGATTATGTAGCAAAATGTAGACCTTTTAAAAGTACAGTCATTTTTTTGAAAGTGAAGGTAGTAAAAAAAATAAATTAAAAAAAATCAGTAAATGAGTCAAATTATTGAATTTGTATTCATTGTAAAAAAAAAAAAAAAAAACTAGCTTTCGATACCTTAAGGAAAATCCTAAATGTATGACCTAATCCCTTCGTTTGTTATGCCACAGAAAGCAGTCTGTGGGTGGAAGGAATAGTGGATGAAAAAAATGCAAAATAGAAAGTGGGTCAGAGCCCGTGCCTGCCCAGTGAGCACTACTGCACTGCAGCAGCAAAGCAGCAGATCTTACTTCACTATGAATGTAAAAATGCGATTTTCTTGGCTCTGCTTAGAGGAATTTCTGGTCCTGGCACAGCCATACGAACTGATGAAGTAGTTTTCTGCACAGTGGGGCACTAAACACACTGCGTGGGGTTCGGGGGATGGAGACGCTTGTTTCTTACACGAGTTAAAGTGCTGGTTTGCTCCCTGTTTACATAGATCCTTATTCAAATATCAGAAGTGCAGAGAGAGGTTATTACTCAACTTGCCATCTTTACCATGACAGAAAGCCACACAAATAATAGAAAAAAAAGCAAGAAGGCCATTCCTAAAAAGCAAAAAAGAATCTCTAAACAACTTTGGTAATTTATGCAGCCGTCTAGCCACCAATGATTATGAAATAGAACAAAAAAAAAAAAAAAAGTGATAGGCTAGGCTTCAGCGGACACCTGTGAATCCGAATTAGGGAATAAGCGGTTTAGAAGATGAATAAATGAAAACTGAAACTTTTACAGGTTACAGATCAGCTAATCTACTTAGATAAAAAGTGACAGGTATGCAGGACAAAAAACAAAATTCTTAGAAAGCAGATTTGTAACACTGAATTTTTTACATTCAGTTTGTGCATTAAATAACAGCAGGCAGGAAAGCAGTGGTAAAACACATTACACGCTGACTTCTGTACGCAATAGTCCTCACATGAAAGGTGAGTGCTAATTTAAGTTCTTTGCCCATCAGGAATCATATGCAAAAGCTCCTCAATGGCACTTGTTGGTTCAAGAAAGGTGTCATTTCAAAGTTCTGTGGTCAGTGGCCATTTTGTTTGCCTAGTGTAAGCACGAGAGTCATGATTCACTGTTGAATTCTGAGCTCAGTTTACGTTAATGTTGTTTATCGACATATAAATGTGCCATTTTACACCATTGGTAGGATTGTTAGGATCCTTTGAGTAAACATTGTTTAGTTGGAATTAAAAAATTTCTACAGCTTTCGGAACAAATATTTGTCTGTTAGCAGTCTGACACACTGATTGTACCAATCAAGAGGATGGTGGAACATTAAAGGGTTTTAATCCATATAGAGTAAAAATGTCTTGAACTAATCAGTATTAACAAGTTTAGATTGCTTGCAAATGATATCTTTATACGCCCACCCTTTCTCAAATATTTTTTTCTTGCATTTTGTGATGTAAATTCATTGACTGTTGTAATTGGCAAATGTGATTGATTAGTGGTTAGAGTATTTATACGACTACTTATATAATATTGAGTTCAGTTTCCAGGAACGCCAAATTGCCACTGAAAGACCCTTGCACAAGCCTTTAACTCATAACTCCTTACGTGTAGCTTAGATGAGATAAAAGCAATTCCCTGATAATAAATCCTGACAAATTCAATCAATGTGCGCTTGTCTAGCCAGCCATCAGCAGGAAAAACAGAATAAAAAACAATATCCTAAATTAAATTACCCAAGTAATTATAAAATCTGTATCTAGAGAAACCTACAGTACATGTTGCTGAAAAGCTCTCAGCAATTAAATTAATCACAGGTCCCCAACTAACCTCGCAGCTTTTTGGACTTACTGCAAATACAGCAGTACCTTATTCAGCATCCTCATAGCTGCATAGGTACAAGTAGATAAAAATGAGCACCAAATTACAATCAAATGTTTAGATTATACATTTTATGAAAAACTGCATTACCATATCCATATGCAAGTAACTGGATACATCAATTACAGAGAATTCAACCATGTATTCCACCAAGAAAATGAATGAATAAAACTTCAAGACAAAATTGGACGTGTATGTTGAAGATCCGATATTTTACCTAAAAAAACACTGGCCCAGTCATTTTCTTGATTGATGTGCTTAATTGCCATGGTTAATTCATTTATATAAACATATCCCAGTATATGTTATATACATACATTTATTACAGCAATTAAGTACAACAATCAAGACCCTTTTTAATGTCAGCTCTCCAACACACACATTGGACCATGAGGTTAAGGCTCTAATGTGTTTTCACAGACAAAGCTGTCTCTGACATTATCCCTCTACTACACCTTCAAGAATACAGTTAAAAACTGTTGGCAACCTGTGGGTGGAGGCCTGACTCACTGGTGCCTACGTTTGAAAAAACACCATCCAGACATACAGCGTGCGCACACAGCTTTCATTTCCTCCTGTTCAAACCAGATACGAGAGTGACAAATGACACACTCCTTTTATGGTGTTTAAGGATGTAAAATCAGAGGGTCTTCTTTTAAATGAATGTTTTGCAGTCAGATCAGGTTACACACTATTAACTCATGATTATCAAATATCCTGCTAACCAGAGGTTTTGTTCTGAATGTAACCACCTAAAGATCTACACACAATTGGAGTCATTAATATGTAAAAATCCAGGAATTATGGGTACCAGAGCTGAGCAAAGCTTTGACATTTGTTAAAATATCTATTTATCAAAGTACAACTTGTACCATGTTAAGTAGAATAAAGCTTAACATTTACATTTCCACACTTCCACCTCTCAAACAGCAGCTTCCTCTTTTAAAAGGAAACAGGAGAATACTGTGCTTCCCCCTAAACACACAAGGTCACTACGCTAGCATTTTAGTGTGGATAGTTTTAAATACATTATCTGCAGCAGAAGACAAGTGCTTAATTAAGTTCTGTAAACCATATAGTCTGGTGCATGGGACTGCTTTGGGTTTTTGCACATGAAAAAAAAAGAGAAAAAAATTACACTGTCTCTACGTGACTGAGCTGGGAAAGATGAAGACAATTAGATCGTAATACAAGAGATGCACCGATGCATTTGGTGTTTGTTAATAATGTGTACTTTTCACCATATTCACCATTCTTTCTATTACTATCAATGGGAAAAAGCAATTTCAAATCAACTTTAGCTGATAAACTTTATATTTAAATATTTACATCCAAAGCCATTACATGCCTCAGTTATATGGTTATAAAACCTATTATTATTTGTGTTTGAAAGCAACTTTTCAGGTTCTACACAGTCCGTAGTTTTCAAAATGCATGTCACCACTTCAAAAGATTTTGGGCATATCAAATAGCATTCTATTATGTCTCACACACAGCTACAGAATTAAATCGGTGGACATTGCCGCCAATGTTGCAGCATTACCTTAGACATGCATGTAGACCTTCAACTTTGTAAATCAAGAATATTTTTAACAGAAAAGGTCACTAACAGCTCTAGAGAAAGAGATGATGGTGTGCACAAGTGAAACCAAGACACAACCTTGACAGAACTTGGAGAGTTTCCTTAATTTAGTTTAAGTGCAATTGGCACACCTTGGAAAAAAGGCATCTCATTCATTCAAATCACTTAACACACATTTTCATGTGTAATTCAGAGATTATTAAAGTGGATGATGAAGTAATACAAAAAATTAGTTCAAAAGTCTCTTCTTCTCCGTTTGGCTTCTCCAGTTAGGGGTCGCCACAGCGGATCACCACACTACCTTGTCCCTTACATCTGCCTCTTTCACCACTACTACCTGCATGTACACAACCATAAACCCCCTCCTTAGTCTTTCTCTTTTCCTCCTGCCCAGCACATCCATCCTTAGCATTCTTCTACCAAATATACTGCATGTCAAAAAACAAAGAAAAAACATTTTCTGTATCAGAATTAATTTTATTATGCATGACTCAAACTAGTGACTGCATGCAAAATGAAGGCACAAATGAAAGATTGCAGATTTAAAAGTGATTGGCTGTTTTTTTAATACTGTGAGGGATCTAGTAAAAGTAAAACCCCCACAAATTAAAACCTGAGCTTTGCTTGATGTCGCAGAATTTGTTCCTAAAGCAACAAGATATATAAACACAACCCACTAGTATCACTACTACTTACAATGAGACAAGTCGGTGAAATTAAACAGTCAAAACTACTTCACTATGCACTATTTTAGCCACCGTTACCAGATACCACCCACAGCAAGAAGGTGAATTAAATTCAGCAAGGGTATTTATTTCTGGCATTAGACAGATGGTAATGGAAACACTGGCAAAAAGAACTATCACACAAACACACAGTCAGGACCAGAATTCATTGGTCCATTGGCAACTGTGTGTGCGCTCAAAGATAAAATTAATCCTATATTTAAATCTTATTGTATACTGCTCATGAGTGCCATTATTGATTGAGTTTGGTAATAAACAAATCTGCTTAGTCAATTTAGAATAATAATTTTCAAGCAACCTAATAAGTATACAAAGTAAGGCTGTATAAAAATATCAATATGGCTAACGAATAAGATTTTATTTCACAATAAATGTATTGATAAATTTGACCTTAAATTTCTATGCATATTTAAATTTAATTATATAAACTCATCTACATTTATGCGAATATTGAAATAAAAATAATTTTCAAAAATTCCTCCTTTGCATTTTTCATTGACATATGCCTATTGTCTTAATAGCAATCATGGCAGAATAATAAGGGCACCTCCAGCTTTATTTTGTTGTTTAAGCTATTAATTTTTAAAGAATTCTATGGTACTGCTATATTTCGCAACAGTATGGCAGCTTCGTGGTTAGCACTGTTAACTTATAGAAAAAAGGTCCTGGGTTAGGGCAGGGGCCATTCTGTGTGGAGTTTGCATATTCCCTGTTCTTGAGTGGGGTTCCTCCCTCAGTTCAAAACCTTTTACAGTAGGTCAATTGATGATTCTAAATTGCTCATAGGAATGATTGCCCATATAGAGTGATGGTCTGGCGACATGTCCAGGCTATACCTCTATCCTTCCTTCCCCCTTTATAGAGCTGAGATATGCTCAAGCAGACCGCAGTAAATAACAATGCTATATATAGAGATATATTGTATTGGGTTACCAGGTTATGTCATATGCATCATATATGGTATTTGTGAGTACCTTGCCAATACAAAGGCTTAAAATATGGTTGTCTGATTAGTAAGCCGCTATAATGCATTTTACACACCGGCACTGCTGATTTTAATGCAAGATATAAACAGATCCATTATTCAAAGTGCATTAGATAAGCCTAACCAGGTCTTGCCACAGGTATCCTTAAACATTCAGAAACACTTGTATCTTTTACATCTTTAAAAATGTTTCATCCATCACCATAACAGCAAGCAGCAACATAATCACCTCATTTGGTTGCAAAGGTTACTGTGCAGCAGTAATCAAGTACTCACTTTGAACATTATGAATTTTTTCCTGTGTTTTAGGCTTATTTTGAACAGCTCCAGGCGCCTCATGTTTTATGCAATATAAATAATTCAGGTTGATTATTTATAACTCAAAATTCTCAGATTTGTACACCAAAATGAGTGATGCAGCTACTATTAAACAAATTAATTTGTAAAACTACTGACTGAAACAATTGGTGAAAGCTGAAGTAGATCTATCAGAGCAAAAGTCGTGTCCAGCTCTAACTTCTGGATAGGGGGGAGGGGGGAAATACACTTGCTTTACTTTTTACTGTCACTATCAGCCTGTTTTTTATATCCAATTTAACAGTTTGAAATATACATAAAAAACCCAGATTTTTCAGTTAAAAATAAGTAATAAACTTAACTATAGTAGACACCAAGTTTAATTATATGAACGTGAAGTTTTTGAATAGTTGGTGAGCATTTACAATGCTAAAGCTTTATCAAGTTCTTTTTTCAACCAAAAGGCTGTTGGTGAATACTGGAAAACACTTAAGTATTCCCTGTATTTCCTACTAAAACACCAAAATAAGGGTTCTAAAATTGTCTACCTTTTAGGTACAGTTCTATCCATTCTTTAAGTAAACTTAATTGTCCTTATAATGTACTAGTTTTTGACTCCTCGTGCTCTATTGCCTATTATATCAGAGGGAAAGCAGCACCTAAAATAAAGGAAAACTCAGTTTTCAATGGCAATTGAGATTATAATCATTGATTTAGAAAATAGACCCAAGTACTTTTTACAACATTGAAAAAATTCCAGCAGGTACTGATAAAAAGCAGAAAAGAGGGGCGTAAGCTTGACAGCAGAAAATATGGGCAAAGAACATGTGTACACAATTGGAGTAAAAATTATTCCCTGGCAGTTCAGCATGTCCTTAGGTTCCCCTCAAATCTGTTTTGAAGGAGGTGGGGGTGGAGGGAACAATTCCAGAGTAAGATGGAACCGCCTATAAACCATAAGATGCCACGTTGGACTGATTGAAAATGTCTGCCTCTACAGTAGGAGCTGCAAAGCTGGGATTTCATCCAATTATGGCTACTGCCAGGCATGGAGGTTTGTTGGTTTCTCCATCTCTCCCACTTGCTCTTGAATTCTAAAGCTTCTCCACTTTACATGTTTTCATGAGGTAGTTACATAGCCACATATGCTGACCAGCTGCTTCCATAAACACAGGATTCAGTGGGTTCTTATTGCGTTATATATAAAAGCACCTTACATCACCCCGTCTGAGAAAAAGGAAATAACAGGTTCACTGCGACTGAAGATTAAAATATTGCTAAAAAAGCTCTGGTTTAATAATGTCCTCATGTGTGCTTAGAGCAGTAGATTAAGCACTTTTCAGTATATTAAGGTAACTATGTTGCTGCAAGTAGGAAACAATTCTCATGGTGGGTGTTTAGCTGCATGTGATGGATAAGCTCATGCTAGCGCAGATCAGTCAGTCAAAAAGCAGATCAACAGAGCTATTTTATGCTGTCCTGGAGATGGACACGCATCACTATGATGATTCAGACAAATCAAGCTATGAGCAACAACATTTTATGTAATAAAAGGTGCGTAAAACACCACACAGTCATCCACTCACCATTTATAATTAGCGTTCTGGTAAAGAAACTTTCAGATCTACAAAAAAAAGTTTAAAAAGGCATTGTGAGGGACCAAGCAGGAAAGCAAGAGGACACAGAAGAACTTCCGTATAAAAATAGAAATTTATTAACCGAGCAAAAGATAAATTAACAAAAATAACTTTACGGAAGAAAACATTTTAAATCTCCGAGTTTGGGCCTTTATACAAGATCTCACATTGTAAAAGTTCATCTAATCATGAGGAAGCTGCATCACCAGCAGGGAACTACACAGTAGGATTATGTCAATTATCTTGATGTAAATGGCGTAGTGGATAGCACAGTAAAGAAGGTCACAACAAGGTGCTGGGATAGGCGCGGGTAAGAAGATGAATGAATGAATATAAGCCCTAATCATGTAGCTACTACAGCATCTGGTAATGAAGAGAGTTATACAAAGTTCTGTTAATCCTCAGTTAACCAGATTAAAAAAGTGCCAAATGAAAACCAAAGTTCTGCTTTAAACTTGTGCACATGATTCAATTGTAAGTCCAATACAATGTGGTGAAGATTTTAAAACATGAAATATATTTGTTCAGATATTAATGCACTGGATTTACAGCTTTTACAAAATTCTAGTATAAGCATTTTTATGAAGCTCCAGACATTTTGCATGTCCTTTCACATTAAATGGGGTGCTGTGTAAAATGAAATCTTGCTAAGCATGGTGCAATGGTATTCAAACTTGGGGCATATTGTGGAAAGCGCTCAACTACTATTGAATTTTTGCCAAGGCTTACCTTCTGTGCTTACTACCCTTTGAGAAAGCCTTATTGTTATAACTTGTGTGGAAAATTCATCACAAAAGCACCTGGTGCTTATTACACGTCCATAAGCTTGGTGTTTATTTTAAAAGAAAGGACAAAAAAAAACAGAACTCAATTCTCACTGGGTGTGACCAGACATGGCAGAAGTTAGTTATTTTCTACTGTCCTTTCAACATGCCTCACCCTAGTCCTTACCCATACTACCATTGCAATTAGCATCGAAGGCCTCAAAACAGAACCACTTAAAAACTATTGAAAACCAAAGCCAGTGTAAATAAAATTTGTTCCTAGCCTTCTTCCAAATCAAAATCTTCAGAATCAATAGATTATAAGATACCATTCTGTACGAGAGAAATGAACAAATAGAAACTATCTGAAACCCAGAACAGCACTCTCCTTTATTCTAATTCAGCATTTGATTAAAGCCAGGCTCTTCGAAAAAGGTTCATCTCTAGATTATTATTTATGGTTGCTATAGCAATACAAAAACACCCTCACCAAAAAGGGTAAAACTGAACTAAATAAAACCACCAGAATCCTGCAACTGCTCATTAAAGATGAATAAATCCCTTCTCTCAGTCCATTTAGTCAAAATAGGTTCATCTGACCCTGAAGAGCTTTGTATAGCGTCCTTAACGTTTACTGTGGAAAGCAAACCTCATTGTTCCAATTTGTACCCTATTCTTCTAATCATTTATTATTAGCTTTAACTGCATCACAACTTGGAGAGCAGGGAGGTTCTAGCTTGCAGAAAGAAGAGGAGAGTGATGATGTGTTTCCAGTTTCTCCTTTATATTTCATCAGCTCCTTGACGTGCTAAGGATTTGGAGGAATTACAGTGTCTGTCTGAGCGTAACATACAATCAGACACACAGCCAATGAGACATTTTAAGACTTTCTGAACACTTCACAGTAGGACACACCCCATTTTATTGTTAGAAAATTGTGGGTGTACAAGACACACACACATACATACTATTTATGCTTTAGAAATAAGCATTTTAGTTTCTGCAACATAGAGAGAAATTTAGGCAGAATATGCATTGTTCTTTAATAGTGTGTATTTGGTGCTCCATTTTCCCAATGCCATTACGAGTTGGAGGAAAGTATGATCTAAATAAATGTTTTAAGATTATCGCTATCCATCTATGTACATTTTTCCATAGATTTACTTCAGATCCACGGCAAAACCAACGAGTTAAGGGAGCTATGGGACTACTGTATATAAGGTTAACCCTTAAAGTGTTATACTGCAAATTGGATGATCAGGGTTTGGTTCCTAGCCCTTGAGCAAGGAAGGCCCTTAACCCCTAATTGCAGAGTTGTTTAAATAAAATAAATCTAAACTGTCTCTGGATAAGGTGTAGACATTGTAATGGAAAGACTCCCAATAGACAGGGCGGGATTTTTAGCTAATTTGCACATGATGGTAGCTAGTTTGATAACTAAAGGACAAAAAATGCAATGGGCTAGCAATTATTTGGAAAATATTGGATTGCCCATGCTGCAGTTTTCTAGGCCATCCACACCAAGAATAGCAGAATGATGCATACTGTAATGAGTGGGTACCAACACTGCTGCTTAGCTCTTCAAACCGAGGTTTGTTCTCCCCGCCAGCTGTCAGGTGAGGTTAATTGGGGACGCAGCACATTTACATTTCTAACATCATATCTTCAAGGGCACTACAGAGTTTAATTCATCCCTTCACATGAGAAACTTACTGGCATTAAAGAAGATTGGCATTACTGACAGGAACGGACATCACATATGACAGACATTTTAGGGTTTTAAGGATCATGCCATTTTTGACGTGAATATGTCTGGATGGTTTAAAAAAAATGTATATGCCTAAACAATTCAACGCAACCTCTCAGTTTTAGCAGAAATAAGTGCAAAATTAACGTTTCAACATTACTACAAATTTGGGCAACAACATGTCACTACAAACAGTACAGCAGTCATATAAAAGTTAACTGCTTAAAAACTGCGATTGTAGCTGTACAGGAAAAAACAGTGTCAGAAACATTTGAAATCCTATTGGGACAACCAGACAGATGCTGAAATAACTATAATGGTAATAAGAATCTCTGATCATGTGACACTATGGCATTTCAGACCCACCACAATGTTACAATCGTGGCAATTTAAGAGCTCATTGGTTTACATGTCAAAAGGCATCTTCAGAGCTAAAAGTTGTTTCTGAAAACTACATTCTGAAACTATTGTCAGTGTCTGCCCTTTATTACACAATGCAAACTATGTCAAATTGACTAACCCGATATCAAGGAAATGATTAGATTCGAAGACTAATTTAGCCTTGTGCTTTATTCAGGGCATTCCTATGAATAAATTATACCAGCTCAATAAAAGACTTTGGGAGGACAAACTGAGCTCTGTGATGCCTTGTGGAACTTGCAGGCTTTTCAAGAAAAAGCTAAGCCTTTTTTAAAGAAAATAAACCAGACAATACACTTCTAACCTGTTTTGCTTCCCTTTTTCAATTTAAAGCAAAAGACTGGTTCTATAGATTTTGGCTATATTTGTGGATGGATGTCGTCGTCATCATCATCATCATCATCATCATTTTCTAACCGCTTATCCGGGTGTGACAATTTATATTTCATAGTGATTTCATCAGGCGCAATGAGCTAAACCAATGGATGTACCTTTGGACCTGCGAAATACAAACATCTCTGGGTTGCTAGGACTGATGTAATACATGTACCCTTTTCCTGAGAAATATCCCTCACACACACACAAGCCTTGTTTATCATGTAAATAATAGCTGCTGTCAATAATCTGTGTTGTTCATTGGATATCAGGACAACCAAAGCGCCATGTTTAAAACAAGACCAGGCTTTAAATCGAGTGCATGCATTATCAGAAAAAAAATTACTGTAAGAGAATAACTGTTCACTTCTCCCCAATCTACACCTCCTGTTATTCTACTATTGTGTTAGTGTTGGCTTTTAAGCTTTGTGTAAGGTATCTACATAAACCAGTCTGCTGTCCGCGAGTCAGGCGAGTCTCCCATCTACCTTCTCTAAAGCAGACCTGTGTGCACACGAAGCCAAGCAGAACAGTGACATCACATTGATGAGTCCTTCTGACAGCTACACCTTCAGGTGCTATTTTTAAACCAGGCTCCTTAGCCAATTGCTTGTCGACTTGGCTGTTTTGATAGAGAAATCAAAAGTCGTGATGATTGTCCACTGTGACCCTAATGGTCTTTTTGATGGAGGCAAAAGCTATGTAGGTTTCACAACGTTGAGTTGCTGACCATGGGGTGTTTAAAAACAGATTAAAAATTGACCCAAAATATTGAATCTCTAGGGAAAATAAAATTCAAAATACTATAAACATTCATTTATTTTCTTACTCTCTTATTCCCTAATTTGGGGTGGCAAGGGTTTACTGGAGCCTATGCCAGTGCACATAGAGCATGAGGCTGGGGTACACCCAGGACAGGTCGCCAGTCTACCACAAGGCACACATGGATGAACAACCACATTGGAAATTTAGAATCACCAATCAACCTAATGCACATGTTTGGACTGTTTGGAGTTAGATAAACAACTTTTAATTCACTATTTTATCTTTGTATTCCTGCACAAATCTTATTCTTTTGTATAACTTGATAAAACAATTACACTGTGGCAAATTGATTTCATAAATGAAATTGCCAATACTGAAACATCACATGGTTTAATTGTAAATGTCAAATTGACTACTTTTCCTTTTTGTAACCTGTTCATGTTTTGCCTGGTGGCAATCATCTGCAGTAAATATATCCGCTGTTTGAAATACTTGATCGTCTAGTTACACAACTGGGTGTATATCAATCGCCATTTAATCCCTTACCACATCAGTTTGTCTGAGAATAAAAACCCAATTTTTAAGAGAAAAGAGTCACTTCCTTATGAAAAACCATGAAAAAAAAAAAAACGTCTGTGAGCCGGGGATAAAAAGGAAGTGAAGTTCTGAATAACATATATGCAACAACGCTGCAACATGAGCAAGAGGAGTCGTGTCTGTACGTGTTGTGTGGACTGCTTCCTTTTCCTCTTTAAAAAAAAAAAAAAAAAAAAATTGATCTTGCACAGCAGTCAAATTGTAACATTATTTCAATTATAATTATTTTCAATAAAATGTTTTTAATAATGCCAGACCCTTTTTTTCCCCCTCAGAGTGCGAGAAACTAATGGGTTCTGAAAGTCTATAAGCAACTGAGGACCTTATGCTGTCTATGATTAAAGTCTTTGTAAGCTTACAGGCAGAAGCAGAAATTATAGTTGCTACAATACTACTCATGGTTTGCGGTCTGGTCCGTGCATATATGTGTGTGTGTTCAGGCTTTTTACATTCAAATATAAAAGAACAAAAAATATACTCATCCCAAAATATATAGAATATTTTAAGCTTTCTAAAATGTAAAACTGTATAAGGGGGCCCAGAACTGATTTAACACTGCGGGGAAGATATTCAATGTTATCATAAGTATAGTATTTTTAAACATTTGTATTAGACTATGTATACAGTATAATAATACACAATATTTATTAGTTGCTTCCCTTTGAGCAGTAACATGTAGTAGTAGGATCAAATTGAATAGGTCTGGTTTTCACCAGGATTCTTCCAGTCTTCGGACATAACCTTGACATGTGTAGTGTTTTGAGAAACAACACTCGGTAATGTGTGGGCACGCTTCTCTAGACAGCTAAAAACAAAGCTTACACGTCTTTTCTCAGGGACACGTACACATTAACTGTGACCTACTTCATAACAGGATTTCCATTAGGGTAAAAACATTAGGCATGCCCTTTTTACTTTAACATTCACTCCTCCTTCAGTTTCGTGTCCTTAGGTCAGTTGTAAAATACCGCCTTGTGTTAAAAAAAAAACAAAACAAAACAAAAAAAAAAACCTTCGGGACATGAGAAGGGACGAAGTTCAATAGACTGATGGTTTGGTTCAAACACTCAGTACCCTCAGAGTTAAAGTACATGGTTTGAACGAATTCATGACACATTCCTATGCTCCGCTGCACTCCGTCCGTCTCAACTTACTTCTGTAAATCAGTTTGTCTCGTTTTATAAACTACAGGAAAATCAACTTTAAACTGGTAAAACGGTATATCCAGGAGTAGTGGAATAGCAGTGCTAGCACAGTGATCAAGTTATTGAACTGCTAATTCAAAGATTCCCAGTACATTTAAGTTGCCACTAGTGGGCCCCTAAGCAGGGCCCTGAATCCCTATTACTCAACCGTAGGACGGTGGTAAATGCAAGTCACTCTGGATGAGGGCAGCCACAAATGTTTCATACATTACCACAGGTGCGTTAAGTATCTGTGCTAACTACTCAATTTTGCCTACCAAAAAACATGCAGCAGGAACGGCAGTATTTTGTGTAGAAAAGCAACACAGTCATAACGTGCACTCTCGGAAGAGGGCCGTTTTACTTGTCACGTCAGCGAGCGCAGGCATGCTTCCAGCCCAAAGTACAGATAACTGGGTAAAAAGGGAGATAAATTTAATCATAGGGCGGCGCGGTGGCGCAGTGGATAGCACAGGTGCCTCAAACAAGAAGGTACCAGGTTCGAATCCCAGCCGGGACCTTTCGGTGCGGAGTTTGCATGTTCTCCCCGCGCTTGCGTGGGTTTCCTCCGGGTGTTCCGGTTTCCTCCCACAGTCCAAAAA
>JAOTRA010012128.1:0-23052 GCA_026260255.1 Pseudolaguvia tuberculata | reverse complement strand
GATCCCGGCCGGGATTCGAACCTGGGACCTTCTTGTTGTGAGGCACCTGTGCTATCCACTGCGCCACCGCGCCGCCTATATTAACTGAATGTGATATAACTAAATCAAATACGAAAGTAAATACAGTAAAGTAAATCACGAAGAAACACGGAAATAAACTTAAACGGCAGAGCCGCAAAATAAACACAAGGAGAAAACAGGAACATAAGCAAGAAGAACGGACGATTAAATAAACAATCCAGATTCGAAGTTCCAAGTCCCAAGAAGCACAAGTTAAAGTTCAAGTTTAGAGCATCAATGATTCGTAATGCGTCATCGCCTCGGATGATAAATCGGGAGGGGCTTAGTCCGGGTCCTTACAGTTCAAGTATATAAGCTAAAATAAAAATAAAAATAAAATGCATTTCATGCTATTTTATTTATTGTTTGTTTACTAATTAATTTATTTAGATTTTTAAATATCTTTGGATAGAATTGACAATTTATTTATTCTTAAATTATTTTTTTCTGACTAATGAGTCTATTGAAACAATAAATATTTGAAAAAATGTAATATGTTTTAGACAATTTCTTTAATTGAATTTAGAAAAGGTAATTTAAATTTTTTTAAATAAAAAATGTTAGTAGTAATAATTTAATTAATTTATCCCATCACATCACAGTGCCTGTTAATTACTAGGTTGTAAGGACTTGGTCTAAGAACCTCCCTCATAGTTAGCGTCTTCATCTCAGATTGGTCATCCGGGATGATGCGTAACTTAAGCAAACGAATCACTTTTTTGTGAATGAACGCGTGTTTACTCTCGTGGACTGTGATTTCAAGCTAGAACATAATGGTGTGACCCTCTTGTTTTGATATCCTTGAGTTCATTAGTTTCTGTTGCTGACAGCCTTATTTTTCCCTTATGTGTGTGTTGCGTGGCGACCGTCTAAGTTTACTTCCGCATTTTAGTTTTATATTACGAATCCAGAGAATTCGGGAATTAAACCGTTTTCAGAGGAATTTCTTTCATTCAACGCAGCTAGTTGCGCTAGCAGATAAACCGTCTACTTCGGTTGCGGACCAGCTCACCGCCGCTCTCCGTCTGCGAACGGACAGTGCTAGCAGGACAACTGGAACTGCTCATGTACCTGTTTGCTACACCTGTGAAGCGCCCTGCCATGCCTGACAGCTTTAATGGTAATCCTGAACTGGGTTTGCACTTTATAGAGCAGTGTCGGGACTAATTTTGCTCATGGTCACAAGCGTTCTGTAATAAACGCTCCAAGTGTGATCTATTGCTACTGCTCTTGTGTGATGAGGCCCTGTTCGCAGTAGCCGCTGTGTGGGACTTTAATTGGCGGCTACATTAGGATGTGAACTACAAGCTATCACAGATTTCAGTAGTTTTCTTCAGTAACTATGGTCAATCCAGTGGATAATGTAGGTGAAAATGTTTATAGTTTATAGTGATGTCGAGGTGAACGAGGCTACTCCTCTGTGGAGACCCTGCCTCAGGTCTCATATAGTGCACCCACAGTTAGGGTCAACTAGGGTAGTTGGGTATTCCGACCCCTGTTGGGCCGCACCGCGACAGTGCAGCCGGTGTCTGTAGTTTCAGTGCCGCCCTCTGCGTCTGCATCAGAGCCCTCTGCGACCCCTTCAGTGTCCACTTTGGTCCCTTCAGAGTCCCCTTCAGGCCTTCAGTGTCCCCTTTGGTTTCCTACCTTGGCGTCATCTTTGGGTTTCCCCTTCGTTGTCACCCTCAGTTTCCTTGTCGGTTTCCCCTCTGGTGTCCCTCTTAGCGCCCTCGGTTTCCCCTCCGGTGTCCCCCTTAGTGCCCTCAGTGGCCCCTGCTGTGGAAGCCTGGAAGTCTCATTTTGTTCTCATGGAGGCCTGGAAGCCTAGCCCTGATCCTGCCCCCATGGACTTTGGACTATTCATGGATGAGGACCATTCAGCCCATTCTGTGTACAGTGGACTGAGTACTTTTCTTTTGTTTTCACCAGATTGTTTAAGGTTTAGTTTGGTTAATGGTTTTGTTTAGAACCCCAGCCCTTAGGTTATTGTTCATGTTGTGTTTGTGTTTTGTTTTGATGTACTTTTCTGCCACCCCTTACGTTCATCATGTCTCGCCTTGCTGTCTCTTGTTTCACTGCATCATTGTTAGGACTATGACTCTGGAGGACCGCCTGCAGAGGGTGCCCTCGCCTTAGTATTATGGAACCACTACCTGGTTGAGTAGTTTGGGCGTGGCTCTCCTATTTAAACAGGTGGCCTCCTGGAGCTCACTGCGAAGCATTGTTTCCCTAGGCCTTTACCGAGCTCTGTGATTTTGCTACTTAGATTATACTTTGGATATTTGACTTTTGGAATACGGACTTTTGACTACTCTCTTGGATTACGGATTTTGGATACTGTTTGCCTTCCCTCATTTCCCCTTCCCATTTAAAAATATTAAAGTGATCTTCTGCATTATGGATTCTGCTGATTATTCACAGGCAGCCCGGTTACAGTATTCCTCACCTGCAACGAATCCAGCAGAGATCAGGACATTGGAGGATCTTCTAGCTGCGCTGAATTCACAAGCACAGACCATTCGTGAATTACAGGAGCAAGTGAGAGCTTTCACCATGCCCTCCGCTGCATCAGCGCAGTCACCTCCAGCTGCGCCCCTCAGCCCCCCCGCTTCTCTGCCCAATAAATACAACGGAGATCCGGACCAATGCCACAGCTTTGTTCACCAGTGCCGTATGTTCTTTTTCGAACAGTCCGCGTGATTTCCTTCAGAAGGTAAAAAATGTGCATTCCTCATTTCCTTATTAACAGACCGTGTGCTGGAATAGTCTACTGCGGTGTAGGAGTCTGATGAGTGCGATCGTCTATTGACTACTTTATCTCCCAACTACGGGAGGTGTTCGAGCATCCGGCTGGTGGACTTGATGTGTCTACTCGACTGCTGCGATTGCGTTAAGGAACTCAGTCAGCCGCCGATTACGCAATCTCTTTACGCACGCTAGGGGCTCGAAGTAGTATGAACAATGTGGCGCTTAAACTCCTGTTGTATGTCGCGGTGAGAATGATTCATATTCCGACTTCATTCAACAGGCTATTCGGCTAGACAATCTTATGCGTAATCACCCCACTGGCTCACTTCATCCATCCGCTGTTACTGAGCCCGCTGTGCCGCATATGCTTGCGGAGAGCGAACCCATGCAGATTGGAGCGCACAAGTTATGGCGCAAGCAGCTCGGACTGTGTCTGTACTGTGGAGAGTCAGGATATCTCTGCCCCCAGTGTCCCGCGCTATTAAAGAAATCACAACATCAAGTAAGTGCGCCCATTCGCGCTGTCAACATGTGCCCCAGTTTAACGGTTAAAGTGCACATTCAAGTTTCTGATGATGCGCATACGCTTTCTGCCCTTATAGACTCAGGATCAGCACTAACTTTAATGGATGAGAAGCTGGCAAGAGAATTATGTGTGCCCATTGAATTATGCACCCTACATCTGCACATAACTGCTATAAACGGGCATGCGATCGGAAAGGCCATCACAGAGAAAACAGGAGTTCTCTTGCTAACGGTAAGTGACGCCCACCGAGAGAAGGTAGCCTTTTTTATCACGCACGCCCCCAAAACACCTCTCATATTGGGTTAACCCTGGTTGTCTACACACGATCCCGTTATCTCATGGAAGCAAGGGAAAATTGTGCAGTGGTCTCAGAACTGTACAAAATTTTGCATGCATAAAGCCTCAAAGAACAGCCGAGTCTCTTGTTTAATTGCGTCACAGCATGCCCAGAAAAGGGGCCTCCCTGCTACCATGACTTGGCTGAGGTATTTAGCAAGGAGAAGGCGGCTGAGCTACCTCTTCACCGAGAGGTGGACTGCAGCATTCAGCTGTACGCAAACACTACCCCCACCAAAGAGTCGGGTCTATCCTTTGTCCAAACCCAAAAGAGACTTTAGACAAGTACACCAAAGAAGCTCTAGCAGCCGGGCACATTTGGCCTTCCTCTTCACCTGCAGGGGCCGGGTTCAAGAAGGATGGAAGCTAACGTCCATGTATTGATTATAAGGGGTTAAACAGCATTATCGTAAAAAAAACACTACCCCTTACCTTTGGCACCCTCTGCTCTTCAACAGCCGAAGGGAGCTCGCATTTTTACTAAGCTGGATCTGCGTCGCGCTTACAACTTGGTGAGAATTCGTCACCCCAAAGGGGCACTACGAGTATCTTGTCATGCCTTACGGTCTCTGTAATGCTCCGGCAGTCTTCCAATCTTTTATCAACGATGTTCTCCGTGACTTTCTTAATGTATGTGTGTGATCGCTTATATTGACGACATCTTGATATTTTCACAGGATGAGGAACAGCACAAGGGGCACGTCAGGGCGGTACTTCAGAGGCTGAAGGCAAACAAGAGAAGTGCGACTTCCACACCACCGAAGTGCAGTTCCTTGGCTACATAATAAGCATGAAGGGGATCATGATGGAGCCAGGGCGGGTGCAAGCTGTTCAAGGTTGACCCACTCCAAAGACGGTTAAAGAATTGCAGCGCTTCTTGGGATTTGCGAATTTCTATCAGTACTTCATCCGAAACTTCAGTCACACAGTTGCCCCACTAACCTCCCTTCTGAAAGGAAAACCAGCCAAGCTTACCTGGATGTACTCTGCCACAGGGGCGTTTGAAACACTAAAGCGCAAATTCCCAACAGCCCCCACGCTCATACACCCAGATCCCGCGCTTCCGTTTACAGTAGAGGTGGATGCCAACAATTGTGGAGTTGCGGCCGTATTATCCCAGAGACAAGGCTCTCCCGCTAAAGATCTTTTTTCTTCCTGAGTTTCGTCACCGGCTAATGAATTGGGCTCACACCTCTCTCAGTACAGGGAATCCCTGCGCAGAGAACTATAAAGAAGTTAAGTGGCACGTATTGGTGGCCGTGCATGGTGTATGAGATAAGGACCTTCGTTTAATCCTGTGTGGAGTGTTCTTAGGCCAAAACACCTCGTCATCTTGGTCTTTTTCACCCCCTGCCTATTCCCCAACGACTTTGGTCCCACTTGGCCTTAGATTTCGTCAATGACTTACCTCCCTCTAATGGATACAAAACAGTGCTCACGGTGGTGGACAGATTTTCAAGGCCTGCCACTTAATCCCTTTAAAGGGCCTCCCGTCTGCTACTCAAATGGCTAATCTACTGGTTTTTTAATGTTTTCAGGGTTTATGGGCTCCCTGAGGACATAGTATCGGACCGAGGCCCCCAGTTCACCTCAAGGGTCTGGTCCGAATTCTGCAAGCAACTTGACATTAACGTGAGCCTCACCTCTGGATACCACCCTCTATCTAACGGCCAGGCCGAGCGCTTGAACCAGGAGCTGGGGTGTTACCTTTCTGTCATATTGCGCACGTTACCAGCATCGTTGGAGCAAGTTCTTACCATGGGCCGAATACGCACAAAACTCCCTCAGATACTCATCGAACGGCTTAACCCCATCTCAGTGTGTTTTAGGTTACCAACCTCCGCTGTTCCCATGGACAGAAGAACCATCCAGCGTCCCGTCGGTGGAGGATTGGTATCGACGTAGTGCACAAGTCTGGGAGGGGGCGCACGTGCGGCTGCAAAGGGCTGTACGCTCCCAAAAGCGACAAGCTGACAAGCGACACCGGCCTGCCCCCAACTACTGGACTGGTCAGCGAGTTTGGCTGTCAACCAAGCACCTAAGACTGAAACTTCCAAGCAGAAAATTAAGCCCGAAATATATAGGCCCGTTCAAGATCCTACGACAAGTCAACAAGGTAACTTACAGAATGCAGTTGCCTGCTCACATGCGCATTAACCCAACGTTTCCCCAGGTGGTCCCAGCGAGCCCGAACCAGAACCACGAACCCCCATTGAACTGGAGGATGGCCTAGCCTACGCGGTGCGAGAGATCCTTAACTCCAGAAGGAGACTGGGTGGATTGCAGTACCTGGTGGATTGGGAAGGTTAAGGACCAGAGGAGCATACCTGGGTAAAAGCTTGTGACATCCTAGACCCTGCACTCATTCGGGACTTTCATACCCGCCATCCAGAGCTTCCAGCGCCTCGCCCCAGGTGACGCCCTAGAGGACTGCCAGGAGGCGTTCCTAAAGGGTGGGGGTACTGTTAGGACTATGATTCCGGAGGACAACCTACAGAGGGCACCCTCGCCTGAGTATTAGAGAAGCACTTCCTGGTTGAGTAGTTTGGGCGTGGCTCTCCTATTTAAGCAGGTGGCCTCCTGGAGCTCACTGCGAAGTATTGTTGCCCTTGGATTATACTTTGGATATTTGACTTTTGGAATACGGACTTTTGGATACTGTTTGACTTCCCTCATTTCTCCTTCCCATTTAAAAATAAAGTGATCTTCTGCATTATGGATTCCGCTGATTATTCACAGACAGCCCGGTTACAATCATAGACTCCCCTACTTCTTTAAACTAGTATTTTATTTTAAAATAAATTCTAGTTGTATTTGTCACATATATGATTATACACCGTACACAATAATGAAATATTTTGCTGTTTTTGCACATCCCATCTTCAAAGGTCGGGGAACAGAGCATAGGGTCAGCTGTAAAACAGCACAAAGTGTTAAAGGTCTTGCTCTGACCTAACAATGGCATATTTGGTGGTGATGGTGCTAAAACCCAGGTTTTCCTATTTTTATCAACAACTCAGCACCTTAACTATTTGAGCTACCACTACCCTTGAATTGATTAAATTAAAAATTTACATCTAATTTAAATACATAAGTTTTCATTTTTAATAGTATTTTTTTCAGTTCAGTTTTTTATCAAGTCAGATGCAGTAGTAATTAATATAAATTTCAGTTCTGCTTTTTGGTCACATCAACATGCAAATAATTCTCATTGGATCTAAAAAAACCCAATATTGATCTATCTATTTTATTTAAAAAAAAACCTGATGAACTCACTTTAAAATTGCTACAAACACGCCTTTTTACCGAATGAAAGTATTTTAGAAGAAAAGGTTTTTCTTTTTAAAGGATCCAAGGGGGGTCCTTTATATCCTATTGAGTCTTTTAAAAACATTCAGTGGATTGAACTTTTTCTGCAAAGTGCTAAAACCAATACCTGTTCTTATATTAGGACACATTTTACTTGACAAACTCAGTTGATCCACAATCCAAAATTGTTGACTGTATACAGAATCCTAAGAGGTGATGGTTGGGTCTTAGCCAGAAAACTTGAGTCTTAGATAATGTTGGAACTCAGAGCCCACCTCTGAGCAGACACATCAGTAGTGGTGACTGAAGATAGACCAATTTCCACTATGTCCAAATTCAATTGTCAAAGAAAATAATAAACTTCTTCAAATAATGAAAATTTTTGAGTCCAAGGTGAGAAGAGCAAAAACTCAAATTTATTGCAGTCAGAGAGCATTCACAGGATCCAAAGAAGGCAATCTTTCCAACAATAAATGGCACAAGTTAAAAGAACATTTCCAAACCATGCAAGTTCCCAAAAGATTGTGCAAAATCCCATCACAAATCTGTCCCTTTTTATACTCTTGAAGCGTTAGTCCCACCCTTTTCTAGACCAATGGACTTCACTTATTTTTAATAATTTTAAATTTTAAATTTTAAGATTTCACTAGTTTTGCCAAATTCCTATTTTCAAATTTACCCAATCAGGCTCCTCCTTTAGCGATGCAGTTAACATTATTTCTGGCTCTTTTCTAATTGTGACGCAGGCTTCCCTAGTGATGCAGGCCCTACTGTTTGGTGCCAGTCCTGTAATTTTCCATTAAAACCAAGCATAATATGATTTATTTATTTATTTTTTTTTAATGACTATACCCATATTATAAAGTCCCCTTTCTTCCTGAGTTTTCACACTTTTCTTGTTTGCAACCCAAGACTTCACTTCGCTGCGGATTTTCTTTAAAGTTTTTGTACTTTAGACATATTAACCACCCAAAAAAAAAACCCAAGTTTTGATTTTATTTACTCTTCTCTTTTATATATAAATTATGTATTTTTTTTTTGTTGTTTTTTGGACTACTTCTAACTTATATTTGTAAAATCACCTATTCAGTTAAATTCTTACTAGATTCACACTAGAATCACATATTTTATATTCTTTTAATGATTATTTTAATTAAGTACTCAAGTTCACACAGTAAGTAATTAATAACTAAGTTTTAAGTCAGTATTTTTATAGAACACCATGACAAAGTGGTACGCACTTATTTTATGTATCGCGCTCTCTCTTTTTCTAGCATGTTTAACTGCGAAACGTAAGGAATTCATCCTGCGAGTGTAGCGTTCTCAACTGGCCGGTTTAACTGGGGAAATTGGTATTTCTCCCCTTAACCTGTGATATCTGAACACAAACCGACTACACGCCTTCTCCTGACTCCACCGGATTTTTGCAGACAATTCCCTCAATTTAACAGTGTGTCTCCTCTTCCCATACTATCACCACCCCTGTTCTCGGATGACGACTCTTCCCCCCGTTCAGTCGTCTTGTTGCCATCACCCTTATACTCTCCCGCTGATGAAGACATCATTCCACTTGAGTAATAATGGGGCTTTTTCAAATAAAGATATTCCCTTTCAGTACCACTGTGTCTCTGGTGTCATTTTTTGTATTAGTATTTTTATTTTGGTTAGTTTTTAGTTTAACACTCAGCTAAGTTTATCTAGTTTTTTAAAGATCTCTGATAGCTCTTCTCTGTGCTATTCTTCATCACATTTAGTTCCCCTGCATACCTTTATTTTAGTGCTACGCCTAATATGTATATGTTATAGTTAGTTTATGATTAGTTTTTCATCAAACTATATATCTCTAATTGCTCACGCCTATTTGCTACGCCGCCCTTATTTCTAAGCATTTTTCCAACAATAAGTTCTTGATTTTAACTACAAACACGAGAAGAATCCTAACAGTAAGCAAACTCCCAGCCCCATCCTCCAGCTCAATTGGTCAATTTTTTTCTTGATGAACCGCATTAATCACAAGGGACAACAAAGCCATTTGTCATGTTATGGGGTGTCCGATTGGATGTCCATCAATAGCTGTAACATGAAGTGCTGGTGTACAGGGCACAGTGGGCAGACGAACTCTCAGAGCAAGCTTTTCATCAATGATATTTATCGCTGACACTGAATCCACTAGAGCAGAGAACACATGTGACTTATTGTTAAAAGGCAGTCTTGCCGCCACAGTTAAACATAGATCAGACATTACCCCACATACTTCAGCACTTACTTTGTTGCAAGGATGATGAGAACTTACTGTTTTTGCGCATGCGTGACTGGCTTGGCCACAGTACAAACATAGTCTTAGATGCTGCCTACATTGCCTTTCATCCTCAGGGAGTTTATAGAACCCCACCTGCATCGGTTTGGAATCACAGCTGGTAGTAGAGGGGTGATTACCTGAAAGGTCCGGAGTTGGGGTAAAGCAGTATAATTCTGAGGTTATTCAGCCAGATCGCATGCTGAATAAAATCTGAATAAATGTCAAAATCTCCTTTGCAACCCAATTCTGCTCATAATTTTTTGTTAAAAGCCCCCTTAACTTCCACTATGCGCACCCAGTGTGTGAGAGATGATGGCAAACTCTTCAGCTGACTAAGTGTCTTGTTGTAGGAACAATAGTTGAGACATGACATCCAATCAACCTGTTGGGTGCTCAAACACTTCGTTGAGTTGCCTAAAAAATGTTCACTGAAAGTATGAAAGTTAGTGTCCACTTCCCAGACCGCAGCTGTCCAAGTGAGCACTTGCCCTGACATTGAAAATAATAAACATGAGCTTTTTTTACTTTCAATCGGGAAGTTTTGTGGTCGGTAAGAGCTGTCGGCATTGGTGGATGAATCCAAGACACTTTTCAGGATCTCCATCAAACTTAGAAGTGTAAGGACTATGCCTTTGGAGGACCGCCTGCAGAAGGTGCCCTCGCCCGAATTTTAGTGTCATCCTGATGGCGGCCATTTTTTGGGCGTGGTCTGCCTATATAAGCAGGTGGTCTTCAAAGACTTGTTGCGAAGTATTGTTGCCCTAGGCCTTGCTAAGCGTTTGTATGTTCTTGATATTTATGACTTTTGGATTATTGACCTTATTCTGTTATTCGACTACTCTTTGGATTACCCTTTGGATTGTTTGCCTTCCTCTCTCACCTTTCCAAATAAACGCCTGTTTCTACTGCATCATGGATTCTTCATTGCCTACAGCTCGTTTGTCACAAGTAGAAAGCGCAATAGGAGTTACCACATTTGGAACAGTAGTACAAGTAATGTTGCAGGTGTATTTAAGGCTTCAAGGCGCTCCTGAAAATCATGCAATGCTTCAGCATGGACATTGAGAGTGGCTTGCAACTCGCGTAGGTCGGGTGGGCATCCATGTTGCGGTAAACATTGTCTTAGATGAGTTCTTAATTTTAATGACAAATACGTCGAGGCTATCCCCATTACGTTATACCTTGTGTAAATGTGTTTATACATTAACTTTGAAGCATTTATAATTGATTAAAAATAATTAAATGTGTCAGAGTTGAAGATGCTGAGATTTTCATTGGGTGTGACAAGGATGGACAGGATTAGAAATGGGTTTATTAGAGGGACATCGCATGTAGGACGTTTTGGAGACAAGGTGAGGGAGGCTCGGTTGAGATGGTTTGGAGATGTGCAGAGGAGGGACATGCAGTATATT
Source organism: Pseudolaguvia tuberculata (assembly GCA_026260255.1). Lineage (NCBI taxonomy): Eukaryota > Metazoa > Chordata > Actinopteri > Siluriformes > Sisoridae > Pseudolaguvia > Pseudolaguvia tuberculata. The sequence continues at coordinate 12,362 of JAOTRA010012128.1, read as the reverse complement.
AGTAGGAGAATGCTTAGGATGGAGGTGCCGAGCAGGAGGAAAAGAGGAAGACCAAAGAGGAGGTTTATGGATGTGGTGAGGAAAGATATTCAGGGTAAAAAAAGAGGGGTGAAAAAGACAGATGTAGCGGACAGGGTACTGTGGAGAAGAGTGATTCGCTGTAGCGAGCCCTAACGGGAGCAGCCGAAAGGAGAAGAAGAAGAAAAATAATTAAATGTGTAGATAAATTTAAATCTTCCATTTCCTTTTTTTCTATTAGTCCTCGTACTATCTGGTACCATCACATTCTTACTATTATATAAGATAAAACTAGCACTTTTTACCAATGCTTCTTAGCCTTTCTCAGCTCAATTTGTCCACATAAGTAGGTTTTAAACATTCTCTCATTTGCAAATCTATTATAAAAGAATACATAGAAAAAAAATCTAACATCAAACATTAACGTCAAACACTTTAAAAGCAATAAAAGTTCACAATGTCTTGTCGACCCACTGGCCACCAGGTCATTTTCAAGTAATTCAATGATTTGCTTAACAGGATGCCATACAGGGCAGTATGAGTAAATGACATGACTTTTGGTACATAAAGTTTACTTATTAGTATACTTATTATTGGGACAGGATTCTGGAAAGATTTTTGGTTTTTAACATTGTTTTAACTGCCTCTGCTACTACTCCTTCCACTCCCGAACTGGGGTTTCGCTCTCCTTTGTCCTCCCCATACATTGACTACTGGGGCCTTGACACCATCACGGTGTAGTACCGCTACCCTTTACCCCTCATGAACTTCTTCAGAGGGCCTCCATTTTCACCAAACTCAATCTCCGCAACACATACCATCTGGTGCACATAAGAGAAGTGGATAAGTGAAAGACCGCCTTCAACACTCCATCAGGCTGCTACGACTATATGTTCGTGCTCTAGCAGCTTTTCAGGCTTTCATTAATGACGTCTTGAGGAACTTCATGAAATGATTTGTTTTTGTATATCTGGATATCTTGATCGTCCCTTGATCCCTGAAGGAACACATCAGTCATGGCCGTCAAACAGCTCCTGGAAAATGTAGTACAAATTGTGAATAAAAACACAATGCAATGAAGTATAAGTTTAAAATTTCAGTATTTTATTCAGAATAAAATATAGATAACATAGCAAATGTTGAAAGTGAGACATTAAGGAATGTAATGTCAAATATTGGTTAATTTTTTATTTCATGAAAGCTACACATTCAAAAACAGTTGGGACAGGTAGCAATAAGAGGCCAGAAAAGTTAAACGTACACATAAGAATCAGCTAGAGGACTAATTTGCAGCTTATTAGGTCAATAGGCAACATGATTGGAGCCTCTCAGAGTGGCAGTGTCTCTCAGAAGTTAAGATGGGCAGAGCATTACCAATTACCCCAATACTGTGGCAAAAATATTGGTGTAATATCATATCAATATCAAAATTAGTTTCTCAAAGAACAATTGCAAAGAGTTTAAAGTTATAATATTTTCTACAGTGCATATCATCATCCAAAGATTCAGAGAATCTGGAACAATCTTGGTTGCATTGCATCACATACAGGAATGCTACTGTAATGTAAATCACAACAGGAATACTTGCAGAAAACATTGTCCTGATCAGACAATTTTCCTATTCCAGAGAGCAAGCAGTTTGAAAAAGAGAAAGTATGTACGTACATATTTAAAATATGTACATACCACTTGTCATGGTTTTCTATATTATTAATTAGTAACTGTGTGAAATTGAATACTGAATTTTAAAAAATCATTAAAAAACATAAAATAGGTGATTCTAGCATGAACTGATTAGGTAAATACGTGATTTCATAATATAACTTAAAAGGTAGGTCAAGCAACAACAACAAAAAAATACATAAAACTTATATAACTGTTAAGCAAATACACGTTAAATTTATTTGGTCAAGTAAATCAAAAAGAACAAGATATGGGTTTATCATGAGTAAAGAACAGCCTGAGTTCACTCCAGTGAACATCATAATAATAAAACAAAGATGCTGAAAAATATATGAAAAAATGGAAAGATCAAACTAAAGTGTTGCAATGGCCCAAAAGTAAAACAGAATAGAATGTTGGGGTGAGACAATGAAAGAAAAAGTTGGAAAGGCAGATAAAATGCTGCAGATTATAAAATGGTTTCAAACAGAAGGATAGAAAAGACAGGAAAAAATAAGTGAAAAAGAAAAGTGCAGGGATCAGTCCCACCATTAGGGATACATGGGGAGCAGCACAAACCACCACTATTTAATGAAGTGCATGACATAAGACCAGTGGGACTATATCCTGTATTGAACAGAATACAAAGAAGCAGAAAAAAAAATAAGTATGGAGATTCTGTGGGAGATTCTGTGAGATTCACTCTTCCAACATTGTGGGAAGAGTGACAGAAAGCGCAGTAAAAAGAACTGAGACAGAGCCGATAAACCAAGAGGAGGAAGGAGAAATTGTAAAAAAAAAACTAAAAAAAAAAACCTGATGAACAGAGGTTAGAAGATACTGCTAGAAATGAACAACAGAGTGCATCTTGCTAAAAAGAAAATGCAGGAGTCAGAAGCATCACAATGACAAATGCACCGGAAAGCCACAGAGATGCGTTACAAACAAAAACAAATAGTTACAAAACTTTAAAACAGAAATAAGAAATAATCTACAATTACAGAAAGCTGCAATTGACACTTTAGCTTCAATACTTGAAGTCAGAGAACTTCATGAACAGCAGACTCTGATAGAAGAAGAAGGAGAAAAGGAGGTCAGTGGAGAGCTTGAGGAAGAGTCATTAAACAAAAAAGAGGTCATGCTGGAGGAAGCAAGGTTCTCTCTGAAATTATTGCAACTTCACACACAACTGGGAGAACTGACATGAAAAACAAAAGCTTCAAGAGTAAAACAAAGAAGAAGCTGCAAAACAAGCAGCCCTCTTGGTGGCGGAGTCTCAAACAAAGACACTAGCACAGCCATCATCACAAGTCATGAACCAAGTGACATCTCAACCACCAGTCGTGTACCAAACATCACCTTATCAAGTCCCACTGGCATCCAGAGGGTATCGAATGGGACCATATCCTCAACCACCACCTAGAAACATGATCCGTAGAGCAAGGTGCTGGACCTGTAATGACTCACCACAGAAACTGCCCTTACATGCAAAATGATATGCAAGGAAAACCAAACATAAGTTCTCAAGAATTGGAGACCCACACACAAAAACAGCATGGAGCAGGAAACTGGACTTGCCAATGGATGGGTCCAAAGAAATGAGGACAAATGCCAGTGCCGCCTGGGGGAGGCCCAATGGGGCCAAACCCAACACATTTGTGAAGATGCCCAGAGAAGTCCATGGGGTAGCTGATGCAGTGTACCACATCACTGCATCCCGCACAAGAACCAACAATCTTGGCGGAAATTAGGAATCCACTTCCAGCACTGTTCATGATTGATACATGCACAACATTCACTAGTATAGGTAAAGAAGGTTCTAAGCTTCCCATCTCCGGTAAATCAATATAAACAGTGGGCTTCTTGGGTAAAACACAGACGTTACGATTCACAGAGCTTCAAGATAAAACAGTTGAAGGACTCACCGTACAATCTCCTTTATTTTATTCAGCTGATGCGCCAGCAAACTTACTAGGAAGACATATACTCTGTAATCTAGGAGCAAAAATATAACTGCATTTCACAGCTCCAATAAGTTATATCCTGCAACCACAGGGTTTGTTCTCTCATCTTATGATGGAGAAAACAGGGGATCAATTCAGTAGATGGGTTGAAGCAAATGCAACAGCAAAAAAATAATGCGACAACAGTAGCACAGATTTATAACTTTTGGATAAGTTAAGTTCAGATATGTAAATGCCGTAATTAAAGCAATTGCAGAGACATTAAGCATGAAAAGACTCAAAGGATGATTGATATAATTCCAAATCACAAGGTATGGCAGAAAGAGCACAAACAAACTAATTCGAAACGTACATGTAACTCCTCACAAAATGTGAACAGGTAGCCTGATGTCTGTTCCAGTGTTATGAGAACCTTATGAGGGCCTATCATTGGAACAACTGGAAGGTGAAATGAGTAGTTACATGCAACAATTGACCAATATACATATAACTTTGTATTCACAAGCAGTGCACGGTGAACAGGTAAAAGAAGAAGCACCTATGGTGGAACCAGGAGACTACATTTACACAAAGCTATTCAAAAAGAAAAACTGGAATGGTCCCGTATGGAAGGTCCTTTTAAAGCAAAATTTACTGCAGCCAAAGTAGAAGGTAAGGAACACTGGTACCACCTCAATCAGTGCTTCAGTGCCCCAGTACCAGGTCCAGAACAGGCCAAACCAAGGCCAGCAAAAGTACGACCTGATACAGTACGAGCAAAGTACGAGCAAAAGATGCCAAGCATGCCACAGACAAACTGAAAGAACAAGAAACAGGAGAAGACGTTTTGAACAAATGAAGGATCTGGCAATAGCGAGTGATCAGTCAGATGAACAAATTGCAGGGCCAAGTGGAGTAACAACTGGACACAGCGACAAGCCTAGTGAAACAACTACAAGTAAACTCAAGAGATTACAAAGCCAATCACACATAGCAGAACCAGAGGAAGTAACTAACTCTAGATTTATCTAAAGAGATTTTAACAACCCTGGCCCAGAATTTACTGTAAATCTATTGACAAAAATTGATCAAATGCAGGCAGAAGAACTGTTCCCTGAAAAACTGAAGAATGGCCCCAATCATTGAGCAGAAACCCACAGAAAAATATTGGCAAATATTTTAACATTTTTAGCATCCAAATAAACAATATATACAGTGTTATTGTATATATTGTTTCTTTGGATGCTAATTAAATTGGTTAATCATGTCGTAGCACAGTCTAGGACATCAGATAAAACAGGGAAAGCCATTAAATGCTAGCCAACAATCAATTGAAAACAACACATATATACACCTAACCATGAAAAATTATAGTTCAGCATGCCCATTTCATCCAGCTAGCACACAACAATAAAAATATCCATTTTCAAAACAGCCAGGTCAGACCTTTCCATTGTTCATCCAATCCCAAGGAAATAGGTTTGTTGGATCTCTACCTAATGAAGCTTGTGAAGAAATGTTGGAAAAAAAGCGGCTAGCAATCCATGTTAAATCAAAATTTAACACTACAAAAGCTGTATGTCATTCATCTAGACTAGCTAGGTTACCTATACCAAGTCTAAGAGCAGGTACACTGCCCATAGCTGATGTATTTTGGCATTGTGGGGGTAAAGTGGTAATGCAAGTACACCCACTCCTCTGGCATGGGTTATGTAGTCCAGTAGTGCTGGAAGGGAGACTGACTATTTTCCCACAAGATGATGAGAAAATTGCATCATTACTGGCAACATTAAACAACAATTGCCCTAAACCTAAAACCAATATCAGAAGCAAAGAAGTAGTAACTACATTAATCCGAGACATAGGAGGTAATCATACATACAATAAGTATTTAAAACCATTCCCTAATATATATGTTGACTGGCGAGGAATACCAGCAGGGGTGTCCCTACAGCCCGTGGGCCAACTGCAACAAACAATTCTTCAAATAATTAGAATCTGGCCATTTATATGGAAAGTAGATGGAATTCACTAAATATCCATTGGGTGTCACTATCACATGCAGGCAATGCAGTTAGTCAGACCTTCTACGTTAAAATTCAGAGGCTAAAAAAATAATAATTGGTAATCATATTTTGCCAAGTAATGGTGCAAAGAAAAAGGAAAATTGAAACTGAATACAGGAAATACAGTATGGGGAAATGAATATTTTTTTACAGAGGGGAGCGGGAAATATATTTGTTTAATTCCTTCGAACTCTCCTTCGAGTGCGGCCTAGGCTATCAACCTCCACTGTTCCCTTCCCAGTAGGAGGAGATCAATGTTCCCTCAGCTCAGACCTTTAATAGCCAGTGTAAATGAACCTGGCAAAAGGACCCACCTTCTGAAGGATTCTCAGGCCTATAAGCATCAAGCGGACAAGTATCGATCTGATGTCCCCAGATCTTCTGATCAAGTCAACCTCCTGTAAGCTTTTCTCCAGGTTTGTGGAGGGTGTACTATTATGCCCTGCTCTGCTACCGCTACTACTCATTCCACTCGTAGACCAGGGTTTTGCTCTCACCACTGGTTTTTGCATGCTGTTCACTTGAGCTGAATTATCGTGTTATAGATTTTCTCATGTTTTGTTTCTCTAGAGTTTGCTTCTCATTTTGTTAGTTTTTTTGCCTCATTGTAACGACTCGGTGAGCACAGAGAAGAGAGTCGGATCCATAGATGTAGTGAAGTTGTGATGGTTTATTTACAGTGGAAGTGGTAGGGTGAAATATATCCAATGAACAAAATACAGAAACGAGGATATATAGTTCCAAAGTCCCAAAGGATCCAAAGTATCCAAAGTATGAGTAGTATCTAGCCACGCCGTACATTTACAATCACCCACACCTGCGCTCACCTTAAGTATTGCGTCATCGCCCTGGTAACCTTGTTGCCAGGACGACGGCGCGCCAAACATGTCCGTAATGTTATGACAGCCAATGCAGCGTGGAGGCGGAGCCTCATCAGTCAATGCTGCATTGGGACTATCGCCAGTAATGCCTCATCGCACAGTAACAGGGGGAAAAACTCACACTTACTCCGTAGGAAACAGACAAGCGTGAGAAATACCGCCGACATTGAGCAACAAAGGGCTGACACAGATCATGCTTGCCGTTATACTTGCTTGGGGGCTTCAGGTGCTTACCCGTTGGTGCTAGCAAGCATGCTAGGATTTTAGCCAGTTCGGTTAGCGATCGGATGGCTAGCGTGTGCAGCCAGATAGTGGCGACTAGCAGGTTAGCCTCAGTAGCATCGAAGGATAACGCTTGCGATGCTAGACGCGCCGACAAAAAGTCCAGGCTAAACGGTTTAATGAATAAATCCATCACCTTGTTCCTTTCCGCTGGATCCGCTTGAGCACAGAGAAGAAAGTCGGATCCATAGATGCAGTGAAGTTTTGAGGTGAAATACATCCAGTGAACACGTAACGAAACCCAACACAAAACACAAAGACGCTGAGAACACACGGTGACAAAATACACAAACGAGAATAAAAATATATACATATATTTAGTTCCAAAGTCCCAAAGAATCCAAAGTATCCAAAGTCTATCCAAAGTAGTATCCAGCCATGCCGTACATTTACAATCACCCACACCTGTGCTCACCGGCGCGTCACCTTAAATATTGTATCATCGCCCTGGTAACCTAGTTGCCAGGACGACGACGCCAAACATGTCCATAATTTTATGGCAGCTGATGCAGCGTGGGGGCGGAGCCTCATCAGTCGACGCTGCATGGAAGCAGAGCCTCGTCTGTTGACACTGCGTGAGGGGCGGAGCCCAGTTCGCCGTCTTACACTCATTTGACTTAGTTTTCTTGGTTTATGGTTTCGGTTTTCCATTGCTATTTTTGCTCCCTTGTTTTCCTTCTCTTCTCATAGTTTTATAGTTAGAAAGTTGTTTTTTTTGCCTCCCTCTTTTCCTCGACTTAAACTTGCTTTTGTGCTCATTTTGCTGTTGCCATCGCACGCTTGTTTTTGCACCTGTTTTACAGTTGCCATCGCACGTTTTTGTTTTTGCGCCTGATTTGCGATCACTGTTTAGTGTTTTTTTCCCTAAATAAATCCACATTCACCTATCCTGAAAGCTCCAGTCCTGAGAAATGTTTCTTTAATAAACACTCCGATCTGGATGGTGGATGGTGGGAACTTTCTGTTGTATGCGTAATAACATTCTAGTTCTTAGATGAGGCAGTTGTCCAAAGATTTGAGGCACACCGTGAATCCACTTATGCTTGAATCAATGAGTTTATGATGAGACAGACATTGCTTACATAAGATGAGTGAGGCATGGGTCTTTTGGGACAGTTGAAGCTGACATGACTGGAAAACACATTCACTAGCGGAGAATCTGGTGACGGCAACCTGCATGGGCTCATCCTTGCACTGGGGTGACACCATTTGTAGAAAATAGTGTGTGAGTATCATCCTTACTTTTCCCAATGGAGTTATTACATAGGAGATTATGAAAACTCACTGCCATTTGCCAGATACTGTGAGATGTCATCTCGACAGGTCATCTTGACAAATCCCACTTGTAGATGTGTGCTCAATCCCTCTATGAAGACCGGTTAAAGTGCCACCTCATTCCACCTTATTTGAGCCGCCAGATTGTAAAAGGGCATATTCTGCTTTGTAGCGATCACCTTACCGGATCCCGAGCAGCTGGTTGACATATCTAAACCTTCGGGTTTTCAAAAACTGCACAGCTGTGCCATGAAGTAATAAGCAGAAGATTAAATCCATGCCAAACTGTGTAAGCCTAGTTTAAACTTTCCCTTTCCCAGTGAGAAAAGTCAATTAAAATATAACATTTCTTACTTTCAGTAGGGGAAGCACCTGCACTGGTTCATGAAGAAAATTTAACAATGTTGAATCACAAATCATTTTCAGTGTTTCATGTGATGTTAAAATTATTTGCTACTGCAAAATATATATTTTGATACTGCAAAACCATTACATAGCTGGGCTGAGGGGCTGGTTGCTGCGCATTTGAATTGAAGCTAGTTATGCCTTGAAAACTTGAGCATGGTAATTCACCACTGTGCCCTGTACCTGAGCCAGACCACACAGCTGCAATCTGTGACAGCAAAATATTCTATGAAGCAGACCTCAGAGAAGAATTAATTTTTTAGTGTAAATCTTTATTAAAGATCTCACAATAAGCCAGAGACTCAATTAATAAACATGCAAAGTTTGGTACACAGATGTCAAACACAAACCAGACCAAAATACCAAGTGTCCAAAGCAATACTTCAGTCACAGCTGAACACTAGAAACAGAAAGGACTAGCAGTAGTGGCTAGTACTCAGGCAAGAGTGCTCTCTTGTGGTGGGGTTGGGGCTATCCTTTGCTTAGATAGTCTTATCATTATTGTGATCATATTACTCTATGATTAAGGTCATACCCTTTTCTCTCCAAAGACAAGATGGCTGAAGTGACATTTTTTCTGCTCTGTTCTAAGCCTCTTTGACTTTTTATATTATTTTAAGATTTAAAATGCCACATACCTTTATAAGCTGCTATAAATAGCTCTGCTGAGACACCAAAGGATATTTTGGAAGAAAATTTAAAAATGTAAATAATCCAAAATATTTTAAAGAGTAGCTTTAACGGTGTCAAATATATACTCCCATCTTTAACTTCCCTAAAATCTATGATGCTATCATGTGCACTGTTGGAGAAATGCTTAGAAATAAGGACGGCGTCAGCAAAAAGGCGTGAGCAATTAGAGATATATAGTTTGATGAAAAACTAATCATAAACTAACATATATGCATAATAGGCGTAGCACTAAAATTAAGGAATGAACGGGAACTAAATGTGATGAATACAATAAAAACAGAGACAGTGTGCTATCAGAGATCTTTAAAAACTGGATAAACGTAAAAAGTGTTAAAAACTAACCATCATAAAAATACTAATACAAAAAATGACACCAGACACACAGTGGTACTGAAAGGGAATATTTTAACTGAAAGAGCTTGTCAGAATGCGTGCAGGGGGGGGGGGGGGGGGGGGGGGGGGGGGGGCGCAGGATTGGCAAATTTGAGAAGTCCATTTCATTAAAGAAAAACTAACTGAATACAAAAAGGAAGATTTAAACTAAAAAAAATATCGGAAAAAAGGGACGTGACAAAACCTGGCGCAACGAGACAAGATTCAAAACATGAACACAAACTTGAACTTGAACAGCCACCAGGAGATTTCCGCCGGCTTATAACATGCGCAAATCAGCGCAAGACGAGACTCACTGCACACCGGCAACGCGCTGGAGACGCTCACACCAGAGGAGGACGTGACAGAGCTCCATTATTAGTCGATTGGAATGATGTCTTTATCAGAGGAAGCAACAGCGGGAGAGAAAAGGGGTGAAGGCAGGGAGACGACTGAGGGGGGTGAAAAGTAGTCATCTGAAAACAGGGGTGGTGATAGTATGGGAAGAGGAGACACACTGTTCAATTATGGGAATTGTCTGCAAAGATTTTTGTCTCCTGAAGGCCCAGGGTTTCCAGTGGAATCAGAAGAAGGCATGTAGTCGGTTTGTGTTTCGACATCACAGGTTGAAGGGAGAATGGCAGGATCAGTCTGCACTGTGACATCACAGGTTCGGGGTGGAAACGCAAAGTGCACTGCACTACACAAATTGATGAGTTGGTCTAGAAAAATACCAATCTCCCCAGTTAAGCACGCCACACTCGCATAATGAACTCCTTACGTTTAGCAGTTAAACATGCTAGAAAAGAGAGAGAGAGAGAGAGAGAGAGAGAGAGAGAGAGAGAGAGAGAGAGAGATAAAAAAAAACATAAAATAAGTGCGTAACACTGTCATGGTATTCTATAAAAATACTGACTTAAAACTAAGTTATTAATTACTAACTGTGTGAACTTGAATACTGAATTAACATCATTAAAAGAATATAAAATAGGTGATTTTAGTTTGAACTGAATAAGTAATTTCACAATTATAATGTAGAAGTAGTTCAAATAACAATAAAAAAAGACATAAAAGTTATGCGTTTTTGGTGGTTAATCCGCAGCAAAAATAAAGTCTCAAGTTGCAAACAAGCAAAGTCTGAAAAATCCTGAAGAAATGGAACTTATATATGGGTATCGTCATTAAAAAAAAAAAAAATCATATTATGCTTGGTTTTAATGGAAAATTACAGGACTGCCACCAAACAGTAGGGTCTACGTCACAATTAGGAAAGAGCCAGAAATAATGGTAACTGCATTGCTAAAGGAGGAGCCTGACTGGGTAAATTTGAAAATAATGGAAATTTGGCAAAACTGGATTGGGATCATTTAAAAATAATGGAAGTCCATTGGTCAAAAGAGGGTGGGACTAAAGCTTCAAGAGTATAAAATGGGACAGATTTGTGAAGGGATTTGCACAATCTTTTGGGAACTTTGGAAACCACAATCTTAAACATATCAAACAAACATGGAATATAAAACAAACCTAAATATACAAAACACACCATAGTCGGGCCTGGAAAACAGACCTAGAAAGCGTGCCGAAACTGACATGAGTAATCCAGTTTTTGCTGTAGTTTGTGAAGGTAATTCTTAAAGTGCTTCTCGGTCTCGGGGTCTTATCCCAGCACAAATAGGGCGAGAGACAGGGGTACATCCTGGACAGAGTACCCAGAGGACGCCCATGCAAGTGCAGGGAGAACATGCAGAACCCAGAATCTTCTCTGTGTGGCGACCGTGCTATGCACTACGCCACCGCAACGCCCGAAGTTAATGTTTGGCTTTGTTAAGCATCTAGCTGGTCCTGGAATGCTTGGAGGGCTTAAAGTGAAAATTTACAGCTGCTTGTAGCTGTGCTAGTCCTGCTAGATCTGAAGCAGGCAAAGAATTCTGTAATGAGGACTCCCGAGACGAATCCATAATGCAGTAATCAACCTTATTAAAGTCAAAGCAAAAGTAAAAAAGTCACGAAGCAGGCAAAGGTCTGTACACAATAGGCAAATGATTAGGCAAACATTTAAAAGACTAAACACTCTGCACATAAAAAGAGAATTGAATGAGAAACAGACATGAATCAAAAAACATGAGTAATAATGAATGTTTGGTATGTTGTAAATGACAATACTTTGAATCTGGGTTAGCAAGCACTAACCTTAAATAGCACACCATCACCCTAGACCCGGAAGCGGGAGCATAAAGCGGGAGCATAATAAATGGTGAGAGGAGGGTGGTGTGACGTTGCCATGATTATAGCCTGGGTGCTGGATATTGTTAAACAATAATTTATTAATATTCATTCATTTATTCATCTTCTAACCCACATATTCCCTAATCCAGGGTCACGGGGATCTGCTGGAACCTATCCCAGTGCACCTAGGGCAAAAGGCAGGAGTACACCATGGACAGGTTGCCAGACCATCGCAGGGTAATACATGGACGAACAACCATACACAGGCACTCACTCATATGTGAGCGTTAGGCATTCAACCTAATGTACATGTTTTTGGACTGTGGGAGGATGGAGTGTATTTGTGTACAGTATTTCTAGTGGTGTACATTTTGTTCCTTATGACACCCTATTAAATAGTGTTCTGTATTATGTCATCGGTAGTGTACACTGAATGTTATTCTTATATACTGAAAACGTCTAGCAAATTTTCACAGTAAAAAAGAGACTCGTGTCATTGTTGTGATTCAGTACAGTGTCTATAAAAAGATTTGTATATA
>JAOTRA010011738.1:0-23071 GCA_026260255.1 Pseudolaguvia tuberculata | reverse complement strand
TATATATATATTAACTATAAAAAATAGTGTGAGAAAAATGTCAAGTTTCAGTTTAATTAACATAATTTATTGATGGTAATTAAATAATACTAATTAAATCTTTAATTAAAAATGTTTCTGTAGATTCTAGCTTCCGGTTCGATTCTGATCCATGCTGGCAGATTCCCTTCTCTTTTCTGGGTAAGTCAAAATCAAAGATCAAATAATAATACATGATTTTGTACTGTATACAATATTAAATCCTAGAGTGTGTGTGTTTTGTTTGTGTAGGTAAAAGCGACACTGGCCGTTCACCTTGTAAGCGCCGCCTTCGCCACGACCGCGCTGGGTCTCTTAGCTCGTCACCTTCCCTACAGACAAGACTCATATCACTGCGAGCACTGCAGAAGACTGGAAATCTATGCCGTGGTAACACTAACACCGACACACAGGCACAGGCAAACACACACACACACACTGGCACCAGCTAATACACTAACACACACATTTAGTTGCCATATAACAAATCTATGGTGTATTTTATTTACCTGCATAAGCAACTAAAGGATTTATTTGAAACTTTCTGTCAAACATGACCGTCACCATAGCAACATGATCATCAGAGCATCAGCATGTGTTTATTAAAACATTATTATTTTTCTGTAAAGCTGCTTTGAGGCAATAACTATTGTAAAAAGCGCTATACAAATAAAATTGAATTGAATTGAATTGAATTATTATTAACTAATGATCGGGTTTAAGAGCAAACTAACGAGTTTCTGACTTTTTTTGTATGTTCAAAATAAAAATTGTGCAAAAATGATACAAACGCCTTTAATATCATTGTATAAAGAGATCTGTTACAGTTTTAATTAATAATTAATTAAATAATCGCACAGATGATATTTCAAAGGACTGTACCAAAGTGCAAAACGAATTTGGCAGTAAGACACACAGCGATTTGTTAAATTGATTCAAAAATGATCAATTTTTATTATATAAATGATTCTTCCAAATTTTTCACTACACACACACACACACACACACACACACACACACACACACACACACACACACACACACAGAGTGTTATAGCATTGAGATAAAACCCCTTGTCTGTTGCATTGTTAATTGATTGTTGGTTGCATGAGTGTTTAAACGAGTGTATTTAGCTCAAGGGGGCAGTAATGAGTTGTGTTTGAAAATATTGGTTGGAATGGGTCTTAGACAAAGAAGGTCAACGGATTTATGACTACTGGAGGGAGAGGAGAGATGACCAAAAGGGGTGTAATTCTTCTATATTACTGTTAAATGAGTTGGATATATTTTCCATAGAAATATAATCAATTAATAAATTCTTCCAGGATGCGATATGTATGGAATTTCTTGATTTCCAGTTCATGAGGATAATTTTCTTGGCGATAGCTAATGCCAGTAGAAGAAATTGACTATTCATATTATCTAAATTATTTGCGGATATATCGCTCAGTAAACACAGTGATGGAGAGATCGGGATGTGATATTCCATAGTGATGGAAAGTGATTCAATGACATTTTCCCAAAATATTTTGATTGGAGTACAATACCAAACGGTGTGTATGTATGTGTCTGTGTTATTTTGGGTACAGTATGAACATGTTTCTGAAGTGAATCCCATTCTGAACCTTTTTTGTCCAGTTAGGTGCGATCTGTGAAGTACCTTGTACTGTATAAGTTGCAAGTTGGGATTTTTTGTCATGAAATAAATATTGTTTGCAGATCTGTGTCCAGAAATTGGCATCAGGGGCGATAGACAGGTCTAATTCCCATTTCGTATTTGGTAAACTTATTGTGTTGTCCGATTTTGTTATTATTTTCTATATTTTGGAGAAAAGCTTTTTGGAGGAAGATATATTAATTAGCTTTGCAATCAATGGTGAAAGGTCGAGATTAACAGTCCGAATATTGATTTGTGATTAAATGGATGATTTGAGTTGTAGATGTTCCAGAAAATAATTTTTTTCTGGACCAGGTATGAAAAGGACGCCAGACTATTACTATAAAAGATGTGTTTAGATTTAGATGGTGCCAGCAGAGTATTTGTAATCGGGTGAAATTTCCACCAGGCTGTCAGAGCAGTTGGTATAGTTGGAGTTTTTTGATTGTCTGATTCAAAACGGTAAATCCTTAGTGCTAATGTCTTTACATATTGTTTGCTCAATATCTAGCCATGTGCATTCTGATGTGTTTGGGTAAATCCATTTGTATACATATTGAAGCTGATTAGCCAGAAAGTAGTGGTAGAAGTGTAGTGCTTCCAATCCTCCTTGTGTTTTGGGTTTCTGTAATGTAGCCAGTTTAATTCTTGGGGTCTTATTTTTCCAGTAAAATTTGGTAATAATGGAGTCCAGAGATTTAAACCAACTGAGGATGGGTTGTATTGGAATCATTGAAAATAAATAGTTTAGTTTAGGGAGTATATTTATTTTAATTGCTGATATTCTGCCCATAATGGATAGTAGTAAGTTCATCCATCACTGAAGATCGTCATTTATTTTTTAATTAATGGGGTGAAATTAAGACTAACTAAGTATGACAGCCTATTGGAAACATTAATACCTAAATATGTGATGTGACTGGTGCAAAGAGGGATAGGTGATATTTGGGATGTCCCATCCAAGCTTTTATGGTTTAAGGAGAGAACAGATGATTTACTCCAATTAATTGAGTATTCAGAAATATGAGAGAATGAATCAATAAGCTTAATAGTTTCTTGTAATGATGATGGAGGGTCTTGTAAATACAGTAGTATGTCATCTGCATATAGACTGATTTTGTGTTGTATGTTTAATGTTTTAATTCCTTTAATGTAACTGTTTTGACATATGGCTGCTGCCAATGATTCAATAAAAATGGTGAGTAATGAGGGTGAGAGTGGGCATCCCTGTCTAGTACCCCGGTGCAATGTGAAGCTACTTGATGTTAGTCCATTTGTGATAACTGGCTGAAGGTGATGTATATAAAATTTTAATCCAATTTATAAATGACCGAATCTCTCCAAAGTGGAAAACAGGAACTTCCAGTTTACCCTATCAAATGCTTTCTCTGCGTCCAAAGTGACTATAATGGTATTTTCTTTTTGATTTGAACAAAAATGCATAAGGTTGAATAGTCTGCATGTGTTGGTGGATTTTTTTTATGTCAGCATTGACTAGAGAGATAAGACAGTAACTTGAATGTAATTTTGGATCTTTGTTTGGTTTGAGGAGAAGTAAAATTGTAGCTGTATCCATGCTAGTTGGGAATTTTAATTCTTCTTGTGAGTCACTTAGTATTCTGAAAAAGAGTGGTGATAAAGTAGACCAAAAGTGTTTATAGTATTCAGCAGGAAATCCATCGGGATGTGGTGCTTTATTATTAGGCATATGTTGTAGTGCTGTATAAAGTTCGTGTGGTGTTATGGGTTATTCAAGGCTGTCTTTTTGGTGTTCGTTCAATTGTGGCAGATTGATACTATTAAGAAAAGAGTTGATGTCATTCTGACTTGGGTCTTTTTCTGTTGAATATAATTTGCTTTAGAAATTTTTAAAGATTTGAATAATTTCATCTGGTGAGTCTGTACATTTTCCGGCTGAGTCTATAAGAAATAAAAAATAAATAAATTCATATTCATCCGTTATTTTTTTGTTCTAAAATGGCAATGAGAAAGAAAAAAGAGAAGAGGGAAAATAAACACCTTCAGAAAATATGAAATATTTATTCAATACATGAAACGGTAAAGGCGGCGCAGTGGTGTAGGGGTTAATTTTCGTCTGCTGTTTTCTCAGGATACTCCGGTTTCCTTATACAGTACAAAAACATGTACAGTACATTAGGTTGATTGGTGATTAAAATTTGTGTGTGAGGTTTTGTTGTCTTTGTGTGGCCCTTCAATGGACTGTGGACCTGTCCAGGGTGTACCCCTGCCTCTTTCCCTACGTGTGTTGGGATAGGCTCCAGCAGGTTATAAGATGAATGAATGAATGAATGAATGAATGAACAGAGGCAGACTGGCTTTGAGACCTAGGAGGTGGAACAAGATGTGCAGTGCTGGTGAATCTGAGAGAGCGTGATGCTATACGTGGAGTGATTAGTGTTTGAAGATAGGGTGGTGCAGTGGTGTTCTTGGCTTTGTAGACAAGCATCAGTGTTTTGAACCTGATGCGTGCAGCTACTGGAAGCCAGTGGAGGGTGCGCAGCAGTGGTGTTGCAATATGTGATTAAAATGATAAATTATTGTCCATAGTTACCCCGAGGTTGCGAGCAGTAGATGAGTGGGATATTCTGGAATTGTCCAAGGTGATTGACAGATCTTGACCTGGGGATGAATCAGCCGGGATGAAGAGTAGTTCGGTTTTGCAAGGATTGAGTTTCAGCTGGTGGGTTGCCATACATGAAGATATGTCTGCCAGGTAAGCAGAGCAAAGGAGAGGACCTAGGACTGAGCCTTGTGGGACAGCAGTGGTGAGTCTGCGTGGAGAGACTTAGTTCCTCTCTATTTTACCTAATATGAACAGTCTTCCAGGTAGGAAGCAAACCACTGCCATGCTGTTCAATTAACACCAATGTTCTGCAAGGTGGACAGTAGGATCTTGTGGTTGACTGTATCAAATGCAGCTGAAAGGTCTAGAAGGATGAGAACAGATGACTATTTGGATGTTCTGGCTGCATACAGCTTTTCAGTGACTGTCAAGAGTAAGCTGGTTTGAAGCCAGACTTGTTGGAATCTTGGAGGTTGTTCTGTGTGAGAAAGAGACACAGTTGATTATAAAGTGATACTGGTCTGTAATTGCTGATGTCAGAAGGGTCTATTCTTGCCTTCTTTAGAATCGGAGTAAGTAGTGTCCTCTTAAAAACCCTTGGTACTTGACCTGTAGCTAAGGAGCCATTAATTATTGTAAAGATAAAAGGCAGAAGATAAGGAGAGATGGCCTGGAGCAGTGTTAAGGGTAGTGGGTCCTGCGTGTAGGATAGGCTCGAGCAGACCCGAGTGACTGAATTAGGGTAGGAGCGAGTTAGAAGATGAATGAACGACACAATAGATACACAAAGTGACTCAATTAAGTAATCTTCTTACCCGATCATTCCTTAATTTTGGGGTCACGGGGGTCCGCTGGTGCCCATATCATTATAAACAGGGCAAGAGGCAGTGGTACACTCTGGACAGGTCGCTAGTCCGTCACAGGGCACACACAGATGAACAACCACTCATACATGAGTAATTTGGACTTACCAGCCAAGGAAAGGAACCAGAGGAAACCCACGCAAGCATGGGGAGATCCCCAGGCCGGTATTCGAACCCGGGACCTTCTTATTTTGAAGCAACCGTGATACCCACTACGCCACCGGGTCACTTTTTCACAACTGAATTCTGTTAAACAATTGATTGATTGATTTTTTTATATAGTTTTTATTGTGCTTTACCCCAAAACGCATCCAGCAAACCTCTGTGACCCTGATTTAGGGAACAAGTGGGTTCAAAGTATGAATAAATTAATTTTGTTTATTTATAACATTTTGTCATTTGGTCATTCCGTCATTGTCATGCTTGTTCATGTTGTTTATACATTCTTCTTTTTTTGTCAAATCCGCCTTTGTGATTTTTTTGTCATGACTCGTCGCAGGTTTTTCCTGTCGTCGTGTAACTGATAAAGCGAGTGAACTTTCAGCACAATGACAAAGGTTTAGTTCGACTGCTGCCATTATTAACACTCAAATTTCCATTCGTAAATTCTTTGTATGCTTATGTAATAGACGAATATCCTGAATTCATTATTCCCTGAATGTTGATTTGTTCATTTAAAATGATTTCCAATTCACACTAATACCAAAAAGATCTTGTTTGCACTTGGTACAGATTTTTGAAGTTTAATCCGCAAAGAGGAAAAAAAACTTGACAGTTTCAGTCAATTCCTCAGTTTTTCAAGTTTACGGTTTAAAGTGAAATGGTTTTTTTCAGGGGCTTGAACTTAGTTTTGTTTCTTGTTTCCCCAAAGCAACAAAATTGTTTCAAGAAATGCACTTATACAGTCGAAAGAACCTGTAAAGTAAGTAACACTCGCTCTTGTGCTTGAGGTTCTATAATGCATGAAGGGGCTTCCTTCAGTTTCACCTTACTCACTTCTTCAGTGTTTACTGCTTCAGTGCAACTCATTACTTTCACCAGTCTCCTATTCGAACCTTGGGTAAATTTATGTTTGGTTTGCACTTTGGACAGCGTTTTGAATTGGACTGTGCTGTAAATTAAAGCTAAAATAATTTGATAACCGATTAAAATTTGCTGTATAGTTTTATATATCCTATAAAAGACTTATCATCCATTCATGTTCTTTTGTCCCCTGATTGTGGCCGGAGTTTAGCTCTTGCTTGACGGCTTGTTAGCGACGCTGGTGCTGTTCTTGGTGGTGGAGCTGATCATCTGCATTGTTGCCATTCTTTTTGGACTCAGTGTTCTGGCCAAAGGAGGCCTGCATGTAAGTGTGTTTTATATAAAACACACAAAACACATACAAGCCAAAAAGCAAACAGCACAAACAACGGCGACAACACACACAACAGTAGTTATGGGTCAATTATACGTGGTGCAAGGTGCTTAAAAATGTCAGTGTTATTATTACTACTATTATTATATCTGTTTAACTTTCCTAGATATACTTACCCGCACGCACGCACACACACACACACACACACACACACACTGGTTCACTCACAGAAACCGTAGTGGTAGGAAAATAAATTAATTGAACCAAATTCCCTTTAAACTGATGTCTGATGAGGAAGTGTTGAAGAAAACTAGCAAGTTTATGTAATGCAAGGTGCTTCAAAATTGGTCAAAATGTTTTATTACGACTTTTGTGACGGCAAGTGGTGCGCCTTATAATTCGATGCGCTTTATGTATAAAAATATATTAAAATATACCCATTCATTGACATAATGCCTTATAATCTGGTTTGCCTTATAGTGCTGAAAATTTTAATATTAATACTGTATCTATTACTTCTATAATTAGTAATTCTTTGCCCTCTATACCCTCCATCCTGCATCCCAGAAATTCCTGTTAAAACCAAAAGCCTGTTTCTCCGGTCATGCCATCACCCTAGCCCTTTTCTACCACTGCGCTGTACAATGATACAGAAAAGAAAGGAACTGGTATAAAATCCATAAATATCGATTAATGTTTATGTTCTTGATGAAGAAAGCTGCATGTTCTCTTGTTCTCCAGCTGCCTGGTGTGGTCCAGCATATTGAACGTCCTCCAGCCCGTCCCGCTCCTCCACAGCCTCAAAGTCCACCTCCTCAGGTACACACAGCCTCAGAAACATCCCATTGATTAGTCACTGTGAAACACTTTTATATTGACATCACATTGAATTGAATATAATTTTATTTTTCATAGTAACTTTATTGTTGACTCCAATGTCCTTTAAGATTTATTCTCACATATTTACATTAACGCTCATTGTTCTTGAAGCAGGTAGAAGAGGTGGTGGAGGAGGTGCTGATTCCCGAAGCTGCACAGGATTCATATCCTCAGGTGATAGGCGACGCTTCATCCCCCACCACCGAGCCACAAGTGGAACCTATTGACTCTTTAGTAGAGATCTGAGTCCAGCCAGGGAGCACGTCTTCATCTTAAACAGGAACTGGATTGTTGATTAGTTAAACTGCTAGTCAGGTTTTAATGGTTAAAATCGCTTGTGTGCTTTTCCACCAATCAGATGAGAGAGTGAATATCTGGCGCCAAACAAAATATGTACAACTCATTAGCATCTTAGTTCTGTTTTTTTTTTTAAAATAAGCGTCATGATAGTTATGTTAATAATGTAAATAATTATATTATTAAAAGCTAGTTTTTTTCCTCAATTGGATGTCAGACTTTAAAACTATATTGAATAAACTTTTGAAAACACAGCCGTGCTGAATTCTCAATGTTGATTGGCCAAAGGTGATGATTGGTGTTTTCAGACAATAGTTTTTTATATAAACCGTATTTTACGGACTATAAGGTGCACTTAAAATCCTTTAATTTTCACAAGCTGCTCAAAAGTCTGCCAAAATGTTTTAGTACGACATTTTATGATAGCAAAAAGAGACAGACAGAGCCCACAGGGCTAGACACAGCCTTAACTCGATCGCCCTATGTGGACACCCAGCTAGTCCAGGTACAGCCCATATGTGGTGCAAAGGTCTGGCATCTCATTCAATGATTTTTCTAGGATGCGCAATCGAAAATTGATATAGCGCCTTATAATCCGGTGCGCCTTATATTCCCAAAAATATGGTATTCGCTCTGTAGTTCACAAATTATTTTTGTTGCTATAGTAACAACTGAAAAGGAGTCTC
Organism: Pseudolaguvia tuberculata; assembly: GCA_026260255.1. NCBI lineage: Eukaryota > Metazoa > Chordata > Actinopteri > Siluriformes > Sisoridae > Pseudolaguvia > Pseudolaguvia tuberculata. Next base: position 14,730 of record JAOTRA010011738.1, on the reverse strand, counting down.
CAATGTAAAGCTGGTCTCACTGCTGAGGAAAAAAAACAGACCTGCTTTTGTTTTCTGGACATTTCATCTAGCATTGTGATATTACTGTGATAAAAGATGCTTAAAACATTTCCAGCGTGCTGTTATGAGGACAATATTATAACTGTCCAGACCCTACATTTTCTGACTGGAGAAGATTCTTCTACACTACATGGAGCACTTCCTGTTTTACAGAGAAACTTCCTGTTTTATCTATTGAGCAAAGACCTGAATTAAGTCCATTCATTAATAAGGTCATAGCTCAGATTTTAGGTTCGATTCTCAGCACCACCATGTTACCTGAGCAAGGCCTTTAACCCCCTAACTGCTCAGTGTAAATAAATAAATCGCTTGGGATGAAAGAAATTCTGTAAATGTAAATGCTCTTCACTAAACTAATAAAAGATACGACTGCAGTTTTCATTAATTTGTTCATTTTTATGTTGCAATATTTTCACATTTTAACGCTGTACTTTCCTGCAGTTGATAAACAGACAGACAGACAGACAGACAGACAGTGTGTTTCTGCCCGAGTTTACAATCACATTGAATTCGATCTTTTTATGCAAATCTCTCTCTCGTTCTTTCTATCTCTCTCTCTCTCTCTCTGATCGATCTATCTATCTTTAAAGAAGTATATAAAATGATTCATTCATTCATCTTATATTCCGCCGTTTTCCCTAAGTTGAGTCACAGGGGTCTGCTGGAATCTATTTACGCTCCAGTCCATCACAAAGCCACACAGACTCACACTCACTCCTATGAACAATGTAGAATCACCAATCAATCTTACATGTTTTTAAACTGTAGAAGGAAACTAAAGTTCCCTGATTAAACCTACAAAAGCATGGGGAGAACATGCAAACATGGGAATCGAACCCAGTGAGGCTGTGAGGTAACATGCTAAGTACTACCATACAATGCCACCCTCATACTATTTAATTTAAGCAAAATATAAATGTAGCCATGGTCTACAATCTACATACCTACAACTATTGAATTATTAATTCATTTAGTGATTAAAGATTTTTATATTTATATATCATCACTATATTGCCAAAAGTGGCTTACTCACTTACTAGGATCTTTTAGATCATATACATAGGTCTGGGGTGGGTCCTGTGCAGAGTTTGCATGTTCTCCTGTGCTTGCACAGCTTTTCTCTGGGTACTCCAGTTTCCACCCACAGTACAACCACATGTACATTGCTTTGTTGTTGATTCTAGATTGGCCATAGGAGTGAATCTGAGAGTGTGTGGTTGTTCGTCTATGTGTGATCTGTTATATTTTTTGCGTTCTTTACGCTCACACCAGCAATCATGGCCCAAATAAATTGTTTTCCCTCTGCATGTGACTGTAGATCTGTTTTTCTTACAACAGTTTAAACAGCACAAACCGCATGTAATCTGATTTTTATCATTCTTATTTGTTCTACTTCCACATATGTCATTTAATATAGCTTGGATGTTTTGCAGTGCAGCAGTAGTATTTAAACAGTTAAGTTACATGATCAACATGCGTGATCATTTTGCACCGGCGCGTAACTACATTCATTCATCAGCTTACCCGCTGATTCCCTAAATCAGGGTCACAGGGGTCCGCTGGAGCCTATCCCAGCGCACATAGTGTGAGAGCCTAGACAGTTTGCCAGTCCATCTTTGGGCCACACATATACAAACAACCACTCACATACACATACACTCCTGTGGAAATGTAGGAATTGTTCTGTAACATCACCTCACTGATGGTAACTGTAAGCCTGAAACATGGATGTGCCATATGCAGACTCTAAGCAACTAATTCTATTCAAACTACTTCAGGTGTGAAAATAGTCACATATAATGACTGTCAGCTGTTACTGGACTTATTTATGGAAAAATTCATCACCATGTACTAATGTGTAAAAAGTTTATTACCGTAGTGTTGGACTTGAAATACAGACTGTTCTGTAAAGCCACATCACTGATGGTGATTGTAAACACAAATGTTATGCAAATGACATCAAAATAGTTGGTTTTTATAACATTCACTGTATATTTTATGTATGTTACCTAAGAGTCTTTGTTTCAACAGTTGTTTCTATTAATAATTAACTAGCTTCATATACATAATAGTTAATTATATATACACACAGTGTGTATACATATAATTAATTAAAAATAAAAATTCTATTTATTACATTCCTGATTATGCACCATGCAATGAAATACTGAAATATTTCCTTTTGGATCATAGAAAGTTATAGTTTGAATCTCTCATTAAACCAAGGTGTTTGTGGAGCCCTGTAAATTACAGGACTCTTCTAGACAAATACTAAAAGAGCAAAATTCCCTGCCGGAAAACCGATTGCAGTAAAGTAGGGATTGTTCTGTAACATCATCTCAATGATGGTAACTGTAAGCATGAAGGTTGTGGGCGTGTCCTAACCATTTCGCCTTTTTGTAACTCATTCATCTTCTTACTTATTAGTTTCATAAGTCGGGTTCACAGGGGTCCACTGGAGCCTATCTCAGCACAAATAAGGCGAGAGGCAGGGCTACAGCCTGGACAGATCTGTTTTGTAACTCTTTTCAATTAATCGTTTAGTTGTTTTTATACCACATCTTTTTGTGACTCTACTGGTGTGTATTTTTGTTGCAAAGCCTGATTTGAAAAGGCAGACTTTAAAATCAAAAGCAGAAGTAAAAGTGATTAAACCGAGATCAGAGAACTAAATAAATAACAGAACACTAAATAAAATAAAGAAAAATAAAGTAAGGATTACCTTAAAATAAATCATTATTGATTGAAACCAGAACAACAGATCAGCAACAAAACACAATTACTGACTATGACTTTAACAAAATTTCTGTTTTGACTACGTTTTAGGCTTCAGAATCATCCTAGACAAATACTAGAAGAGCAATTGTTCTGTAGCATCATCTCACTGATGGTAACTGTAACCATGATTCTTGTGGGCGTGTCCTGACAATTTTACCCAATTCTCTGGATCTTTTTACTAGCATTTGTATATTTTACATATAGGTTGCATAAGGGTGGAGCGGTAGTGTAGTGGTTAGCATGCTCGCCTCACAACAAGAAGGTCCCGGGTTCGATTCCTGGGTCTGGGGTCTTTCTGTGTGGAGTTTGCATGTTCTCCCTGTGCTTGCGTGGGTTTCCCCAGAGTACTCCGGTTTCCTCCCACTGTCCAAAAACATGTAAATTAGGATTGCTGAGTCTAAATTTTCCATAAATACCCAGCCCTTAGGGAGTAGCCTTCGTGCCGGTCCCAAGCCCAGATAAATGGGAGGGTTGGGTTAGGAAGGGCATCCAGCGTAAAACCCCGCCAAGTAGAATGTGTGGATCGTGAATCCGCTGTGGCAACCCCGAACGGGAGCAGCCGAAGGACAAAAAGATATTGCCAAAAGTATTGGGACACCTAATCATCTCTATGTTTTTCATATCATCCTATTCCAGATGTTGGTGTTCTTTTAGCTGTTTTAGCGTTGTGGTGTTTTATTTGTGTGTAGATGTTGTGGGACCCCCGTGACCCCAAATTCAGGACGTATAAACAGGTAAGAAGATGAATGAATGAATGAATGAATGAATGAATGAATGAATGAATGTTGAATCTAAATGATAGCAGTGAATGTATGTGGGATTGGTTGTTTATCTATGTGTGGCCCTGTGATGGACTGGTGACCTGTTTAGGGTTTACCCCTGCCCCTTAACCTATGTGCACTGGGTTGGCTCCAGCAAACCCTTATTACCCTGAATTATGGAATAAGTGGGTAAGAAAATGAATGAATGAACGAACCAACAAACGAATGAATTAAATACTTTGTAATACAGATTCTTATTTGATCTAGAATAAATTCTTACCTTATGAAGAGTGACATTTTTTAGGTTTTAACCATCGGTTTTCTCTTTAAGGTTTGACTTTGGGGGAAATTGGAAAAAAAAGAATGAGTCTACAGAGTATTTGTTTAAGTACAAGCTGGTGATGGACATCACCAACCATATCTACAGCAATCTGGATCTCCAGATCTCGATTCTGCCATGTTGTTCACTAAAGTTAGTGACTTGTTGATTTTAACACATTGATTGTGTTGTTTATTAGAAAGTGGCGCTAAGTGAAGTTGATTGTGAAATAAAAAACATGTGATGCCTTAATATCTATTTACCATTTAACAATAATGTAAACAGTAAGCACTGGTAACTTAATTAACATTATATGTATATGAACGGATAGACTGCTAAATATATTGTTAGATGGATGGATGGATCCAAATAGATGGATGTACGTGTGGCTCTTTTGATGATGACTCGTAGTTTTAGGCTTTTCTGATAAAACATAAAATATATTGTTTTAATCCATCCATCGATTTTCCACTGCTCATGTTCTGTTCAGGGCTGCAGTTTGCTGCAGGAGCAATTTTCCATTATTTTAATTGGATGATAATAGCCTATGTTGACCGTTGCTGGGTAAACAGGTAAACGCCCCATTTTCAATCAGTCTAAAAATATATTATATGGCTCTCACTGAAATACATTTCTATATATTTTGCTTTCATGGCTGAGTCAAAAAGGTTCCCGACCACTGACTTAATAAATGGATGGACAGATAGCTGGATGAATGAATGGATAAATTAATAGATGGATGGACAGATAGCTGGATGAATGGATGGATAGATGGAGGAATTAATAGATGGATAAACAGTTAGCTGGATGAATGGATGAATGGACTGATTTAATGTGTTTATTAAGTAAAATAGAGATTAGCGATTACTTTACTTCACTCATGACTCATAATCTATTAACTAAAGTCTGAGACTGCCTCTCTCCCCCCTTCAGCTCTATTCCATTTAAAACTGTAATACCTGTAAAAGATAAAGACTCAGCAATGACCTTCAGGTATCACTCCAATTCCTAATGTTTACTCTAAAAGGACTTGGCACCTAAAGAAACAACCGAAGAGGAACACTTACCTTTTTTCTGTCTGTTCACACACACACAACACATTTTCTAACCGCTTATCCGGGACCGGGTTGCGGGGGCAGCAGTCCAAGCAGGGATGCCCAGACATCCCTCTTCCCAGACACTTCCTACAGCTCTTCCGGCAGAACACAGAGGCGTTCCCATGCCAGCCGAGAGACATAGTCCCTCCAGCGAGTCCTGAGTCTTCCTCTGGGCCTCCTCCCAGTGGGACATGCCCGAAACATCTCTCCTGGGAGGCGTCTAGGAGGCATCCGTGACAGATGCCCGAACCACCTCAGCTGGCTTCTCTCGATGCGGAGGAGCAGTGGCTCTACTCTGAGCTCCTCCTGGATGACCGAGCTCCTCACCCTATCTCTAAGAGAGCGCCCAGCCACCCTGCGGAGGAAACTCATTTCAGCGCCTGTATCCGGGATCTTATCATGACCATAGGTGAGCGTAGGAGCGTAGATTGACTAGTAAATCGAGATCTTTGCTTTGCAGCTCAGCTCTTTCTTCACCACGACTGATCGGTACATCGACCGCATTACTGCAGAAGACAGTAACAGGGGACTCTGCCAGACGTTCCCAGCAGACCCTCACAATACGTTTGGGCCTGCCAAGCCTGTTCAGATTCCTCCTCCACCATCGGATCCAACTCACCACCAGATGTTGATCAGTTGACAGCTCCGCCCCTCTCTTTACCCGAGTGTCCAAGACATACGGCCGGAGATCAGATGATACAACTACAAAGTCGATCATTGACCTCTGACCTAGGGTGTCCTGGTGCCATGTGCACTGATGGACACCCTTATGCTCAAACATGGTGTTTGTTATGGACAAACTGTGACTAGCACAGAAGTCCAACAACAAAACACCACTCGAGTTCAGATCGGGGGGGGCGTGCCTCCCAATCACTCCCCACCAGGTATCACTGTCATTGCCCTCGTGAGCGTTGAAGTCTCCCAGTAGAACGACATGTCCCCAGTCGGTGTACTTTCCAGCACTCCTTCTATAGACCCTAAGAAGGCCAGGTATTCTGCACTGCCATTTGGCCCATAGGCACAAACAACAGTGAGAAACCTATCCCCGACCCGAAGGCTCAGGGAAGCAACCCTCTCGTTCACTGGGGTGAACTCCAACACGTGAGGCTGAGGGGCTAGGAGCACGCCCACACCAGCCCGCCTCTGTTTGTTGTTTCAGTAATAAAACTGGAACTGTGCTTGTAAATGCTACATTTGTGTTTTGTTCACAAGGAACTAATGCCAACATGGTCAAAACGTTATTAATGAATGCAATTAAAGGTGGGAATTATATAACAGGCCTTCAAGTTCAACCTGAAATCTCACCAGGTAAAGACCAGGTTCAGATACTAAAAATAAAATAACATGAACATTAACTCTTAGCTTTCCATACATGAGGTTGATATCAGGATCAACTACTCTACCAGATTCAACTACCACTACCACCACTACAGCCACCATCACTCGTTCTGCTATCAAGACCATTACAGCCACCAGTCAGTCTACCAGCACAAACACTCATCCAACCATCAAAATCACTAGCACCACTCATCCAACAACCACAAACACTCATTCTACAATCAAAACCACTACAGCTACCACTCATCCAACAATCACAAACACTCGTCCTACCATCAAAACCACTACAGCTACCACTCATCCAACAATCACAAACACTCGTCCTACCATCAAAACCACTACCACCACGACTCATCCAACAATCACAAACACTCATCCTACCTTCAAAACCGCTACAGGTACCATTCATCCAACAATCACAAACATTCATCCAAACATCAACATCACTACAGCCATCACTTGTCCCACACCTACAAGAACTCATTCAATCAGAGATTGCATTGTCTCTCCATGCTTCAGTGGGTTTCCTCTGGGTACTCCAGTTTCCTACCAAACTCCAAAAACATATACATTAGGTTGATTGGTGAGTCTAAATTGCACAAAGGAGTAAATGTTTGTGGTTGTTTGTCTATGTGTGGCTCTGAGGTGGACTGGCAACCTGTTCTGTCTTGTCCTATGCGTGCAGGGATAGGCTCCAGCAAACCCCCGCAACACTGAATGTATTGGAAGTTTATTAATAGTTAATAATTTCATGTGAATTAGTCATGAATTAGTCAGATGTTACATTTTACAATTCTAAATGTATATAAATATGAGCAATTACATTACAGTCAAGTATAGTCCTTTATACTTTATACTATATATCCTTTTTTACTATATAGTATGGTGTAGTACTTCCATACCATCATACTACATAGTATAGCACATCTATACTTTCTACATCCATAGTATATAGTATAGTATAGCGCATCCATTACTGTATACTTCCAAATACTTAAACGGACATATTTAAGTATTAACAATTTCAGACGCAGCAAACGTGCACAAATAAGGATGAAGCACGTGCGTGTTTGTTTACCTTTAGCGAAAGGGGCGTGATTTCCGGCTCCGCCCCGTTTACTGCCGGTGCGTAAGTGGAGTTCGAACTGTAAGACTCTCCCACGTGGTTCCCCAAGTCGTCAGCAGACGACTCGTACAACGATCGAGAGATAACAGATCATCCCGTTAGTTTTATTTTATTTTATTTTATTTTATTTTATCGTACATGGAGAGCTAGCTAAAGTGTTATCTTAGCAAGCTTATTTTAGCCGATTTGCACTGCATTAGGAGAAAGTAAAAAGGTAAGAAAAATCAATCGTGTCTAAAATGTTTTATTCTATATTTATATAAATTGCAGTTTTATAGTTTTATTTATTTTAATTGTGATTTTTAAGCATAAATAATCATGATCCATTATTATAAATGTGTTATTACACACCGTGTAAAGCATTATTAACACGGTGCATAAATGTATTTATTTACATTAACTTCAACTGTCTTTCTTATATTATGTACTTATATATTTTACTTATAGTTACAATTAATTCGAGTCACGTGGTTTTGGCAAAAACAGGAAGTGATTATCTGTGTATTTATTGATAGACACAATGTCAGGGCGTGGTCGAGGTCGGAGTCTCTTCAACTTTAATGTGGATACTCTGGGTTTCAGCAGAGGAGACGTTTTACCCAGCAGCGCCCAGGCCCCGTCACCGCTCTACCCTGTACGCACACCATTCACTCCAACACCTTCATACTCACACTATTACAAGTTTACAGACAACTCAGGAGCAGTATCAACCCTAACAATCCAGAGTAGTCACAACAGAGAGGGTTTTTTTAATTGTTTATTTAACTGTTGACTATGTCTCCTGTTTGTGTGTGTACATTTTCAGCCCATGCAGTTCAGACCAGTTCCTCTGCAGACGGGAGAGGAGATGGAGTACATGCTCGCTCTTAAACAGGAACTCCGGGCTTCCAGCAGAAACCTACCTTTCCACATCCAACCACGAGCATCAAAGAAGAAAGGTAGACAGACAATACCAATGCACACATACACATCCTGACATGTATCATGAAATATGTAGAACATGTGCATATGTTACATCCCAACACTGTGTTCTAGAATAGTTCTCTAATCTGATTGGTTGGAAGAATTCATTGTAAGTAGAAAAGGATTATATTAAATTAGAATGGTCTAGCTGTCTCTATAGTAACCGTTAACACTGGGATTTGTACGATTAATAGGTTAAAACACAGTTGTATGTAGATGTTTTACTCAAGAGTCTTCAGTGTCTGGACACTTTGGCAGTCATTTGCATTTGAATGAAGCCTGAATGAGTCTAACTGTCCGAACACAAAGAGAACCCATTCTCCGGTCATCAGGGATCTCAATGGCTGGAGTGTTAAGACACATTTCTGTTTTTTTTTGTTTCGACAGACGTTTCCCGATACTCTGATAAATACCAGACCGGAGAGAACAAGCACCGAGAATGGACTCCAGGTGAGCAAAGCATTCAGGCCATCAGATAATCAATGTGCTGTCGTAATTCGTAAAAGGTAGAAAGAAAGGGATACTGTTGCACACAAAGTTTATTGTTCATTACATTTGATCAAAATTACCTTTAGCTGGAATTAACATTCGATGTCCCACAGATGAGGACAGTTCTCTGTTCAGTCTGGTTCCTCACCAGGTTCATCTTATGGTGTTTTTCTTTACTACAGTCACCACCAGTTTAATCATTAGAGACAAAAGTACACTTTTCACTGTTACTACATTATGTGTTCAGCTGCTTAGAGTCAATATCCACTGTTACAAGCACCAAAAGAAATAATGAATGAAATAATTAATTGTGACATCCACAATTAGTTAGTTAATGTGGAAAGCTGTGGCTTGGTGGTTAACGTGTTGGACTAATACTAGACAGACTGGGGTTCCATTACTGGCAGCACCAAGCCACAATTGTTAGCCATTAACCCCAAATTGCTCAGTTGTAAGTCTCTCTGGATAAAGGCATTTACCAAATGCTGTAATAATAGTTAAATAATTATTAAATAATAGGTAGGTGACACTGAAATTAAATACTGTACTCAGAAAATCGGAGAAAGAACAAAATATAAACAATATACTTTTAGATAGCTACTAATTAACTCTTTATTAAAAATGTACTCTTTATTACTATAGTAAAGTGAGCGTTAATTCAATGGTAATTTAGTTAGATTACACTTAACTATAAGCACAAAAAACAAATACAAACAAAGTTAAAACAATGATTTAGTTGCTAACTAAAACTGTTCTAAACTTACTCTTCATTAATGTTTAAGGGTAGAATTTATTGTAACATCCACAGTCGAATAAATCTCTGTTAATACTATACTGAAATTAAGTCACTTAAAATTAGTTCATTACCTTTTTTTTAAAGTCAAGGGTTTGTTATTAAGTTAGTTTATACTAAAAAGAAGTAATTTTTACGTTGTGAGTGAGTGAAAAAGAGAAAGTACATTTTCATCACTGTATTGTGATTGGAGATATGTTATTTATATGTTTGGCGACAAGTGATCCAGGCTCCAGGGCAGCCATAGTTGTAGGTCAGTGTGTATTCTGTGAAATGTGAATAAAGCGTGTTTGTGTTTCAGACTGGAGTCGACTTCCTAAAGAGCTCTGCATTCATGTTCAGAAGTCACGCAAGACCAGTGAGTGAAAATACATACCATAATACAAGTACAACTGCAAATACCACTGTATCTAACACACACACTCACTCACTCACACACACACACACACACACACACACACACACTGTTCTTTCTGTTCACAGGGTCCAAACCTGTAGTAAAGAACAAAATGAAATCAGCTGCTCCCAAAGAACTTTTACAGAAACTGGAGGTAAAACATCCTCTTAATTATTTAATGATTAATAATGCATCAATTCTGTATTTTGATTGGTCAAAGGGTGAAACTTTAATCACTTCCTCACTGTTTCTGTATGTGATTCCTAAGTAAAATACCAACTAACTCTATAAGTGTTTCTGTATATAACTGTGATTCCTCATGTGAGACCCAAAGTGATTCCTGATATGATTCCCCAAGTGGTTTATTATTTGGAAGCCCAAGTAAATTCTCAATTGATAGCGCAAATGATTCTATAGACAGATGATAAAAATATGGTGAAAAACAAACATTAAATAATGAATACAACTAGTTATTAGCCTATTAATATATTTCAGTATATATTCATGTAGGGCTATGAGTGTTGTTAGCATGTTCGCCTCACAACAAGAAAGTTTGCATGTTCTCCCCGCGCTTACAGTCCAAAAACATGTTCATTAGGTTGATTGGGGATTCTACATTTTCCTCTGTGTGTGTGTGTGGTTGTTTGTCTATGTGTGCCCTCCGATGGCCTGCCTACCTGTTCAGGATGTACCCCTGCCTCTCAGCCTATGTGTGCTGAGATAGGCTCCAGCATATCCCCGAATTAGGGAATAAGCAGGTGAATGAATGAATATACTCATATAATGCTAAAATATTTTCTAATCCAAACAGAACCTGGAAAAGAATGAGGAGGAAAACCAATCTGAAGAGGAAGAAGATGAAGAGAAGAAGAAAAAAAGCGGCGAGGAAGAAGAGCCTGACGATGCAGAAGAGTACGATGAGGAAGAGTTTGAAGAGGTGAGACGTTTGGAGATGTGCTCCACTTGTCTTATTAAAATAATCAGCACCTTCTGACCAGTCAGTATGAAGGTTTCATCTCAGACGCTCGTAAACATCATCGCTGCTGCTGTGTGTTTTAGGAGACAGACTACATCACCTCGTACTTTGATAACGGCGAGGAATTCGGAGGCGACAGCGACGACAACATGGACGAAGCCACCTACTGAAAAATGTACACACTGTATAATTTATGTCAATAAGTAATGTGTGTGTAAGATCAGAGATAATTAGAAAGAGGACAAACTTTTATATCTGTGCAAAAAAGAGTACAGTTGTTGAAGTGGTAGCCTAGTGGTGAAGGTTTTGGATTATTACAAGAAAGACCGGGATTCGATTCCACCAAGCAACCACTGTGGGCCCTTGATCAATTCCCTTAACCCACAATTGCTCAGTTAGAAAAAAAGAGACCAAGTGTAAGTCGCTCTGGATAAGAGCATCTGCCAAATGCATAACTCTAACTCTAAGATCATGAGTTCAATTCCCAGTAACACACACTGGGTTGTTAAGTGAAGTTCTTAACCCTTAACTGTACTGATGAGATGCAAGTGGCTCTGAATAAGGGCATCTAACCAAATGTTCTGCAGTGTAAGGGGATGTGGTGGCTTAGGGGTTAAGGTGGTGAACTGACACAACAAAGACCGGGATTCGATTCCCACCTCTACCAAGCCACCACTTTGGGCCATTGAGCAAGGCCCTTAACCCTTAATTGCTCAGTTGGTAAATGGTATCTCCGTGCTCATGTACACTGTCACCAACAAACTGCTACGACTGGGCCCCTGAGTAAGGTCCTTAAGTGCTCAATTGAGAAGAAAACATAATAATATAAACATCGGAATAAGGGCATGTGGACAACAGACAAAAATGTAAATTGAATAGCAGGTTGTTGTGTAACAAATGGTAGAGCAGTGGTTAAGGTTTTTCCAAGCACCACCAAGTTATTACTACCGGGCTCATAAGCAAGGCCCTTAACCCCTGATTGTTCAGTTGTTTAATAAGTGTTGGTTGCTCTGGATAAAGACGTCTGACAATGCTGTAACTGTAAAAGAAACATCTGCTGTACCATATGATAAACTTCTTACTTGCAGTCAAATTATAAGACCACTAGATGGACGGAAGAGACAGGATGTTAAAGGTGATGTTACTGAAACTAATAATGCAAAAATCTACAGATGTGCATGTATACGTTTAAATATTGTAGAGAGAGGGGGGTTCTGAGTTGATGGACAGGTCTTTGAGATCTTGGGTGTCGTTCAGAAACCTGATGGCCTGTGTGCAGAAGAAATGTTCATTCCTGTAGCTTCTGCCTGATTGTTGAACCGTGTGAGAAGTTTGTGCCGAGGTGACTATTGTCTTTTATAATGTTGATGATTGTACTGGAGGCTCTGGTCTTACTGGACCAGCCTGTACTGGAGGCTCTGTTAGTAAGGTCGTTTCTGAAACTATTAGTGGCTACAATCCAAGTCCATACACTGACGTGTGAAGTGTTCTGAGATCAGCTGAGATCGTCAGTTATGGTAACATCCAGGACCCTGAAGCTGCTTACCTAAGAGTCCCACCAATACATGTTTTTGAGGGTTGCTGCTGCTCCCGTCTTCTTTTCCTTTGTTTTGCTGATGTTTAGGTAAAGATTGTTGTTGTTTTCTGCTGCTGTAAAAGAACTTTCCAGAACGCAGTGCATTGTGTGACATTCTAATTTTATAAATGTTTCTGTAAATGTTTAAACTTTTAAAAAAGCTGTGACATTGTGTCGAATGTGTTTGAAGAATAAAAGGAACTATAAACGATAATGACACCAGCAGATGGCGCAGTTTCCTAAAATAACGCAGCTAGACAGGAAAGTCTGATGTTCTTCAAACTGTATTATTGATAAATACGTAAAAAATCTGGGACCATAAAACCTGTTTTATTTCCAGCAACTGAAGGTTTTAAGTTATTTTTATACCTTTTCAATAAACTTTTATGGTAGCTCAATGGTTAAGGAGACTAGGAAGACTTGGGTTCAAGCCCCATCACCGCCAAGGAAGACGTGGGCTCAAGTTCGCCACTGTTGGGTCCTTGAGCAAGACCCTTAACCCTTCCTGCTCCGGGGGCGCTGCACAATAGCTGACCCTACGCTCTGACCACAACTTACTAAGATATGCAAAGAGAACATTTCACTATATATATATTCTGTATAATCATGTATGTGTCCAAATAATGTGTCTTTCTTTCTTTTCTTCCCAAGGACTGCTAATTTGTAGATCATGGGTTTAAATGTAAGGTAAATGTCTCACATGAACACTACAGCACAGTGAAATGTGTTTCTTCGCATATCCCATCTTAGAAGGTTGGAGGTCATAGCACAGGGTCAGATGGACCAGGAAGGGTTAAGGCTCTTGTTCAAGGACCCAACAGTGAGACTTGTACCCAGTTCTTCTTAGCCTTAAGCTTTTGAGCCACCACTTGGTTTAATTCTCTTTGCTTCACTGGTTATCAGGATATAAGAACAACATAAAACTATATGCAAGTTTGACCCAAATTTGTATGTTCTCCATCCCTATGCTTGTTGGTGTTTACTATAGATTCTCTGGCTTCCCACAGTTCAAAAAGATGTACATTAGGTTGATTGGTGAGTCTAATTTGCCCATAGAAGTGAATGTGTGTGTGGCGATGTAGTGTACTGGAAACTTTCCTGCGTTACACCCTTTCAGAAAGCTGACTCCAGCTGATCCTTGTGATCCCGAATTGGGGTATAAGCAAGTTTAGAAGATGAATAAATTAATCTGTTCATTTGAATGATTCAGTTCATTTCACGTGAAAATTTGAATAATTAAATCAGAACTGACTTTCAGCAGACCGAGCACAGGGTCAGCTGTGATGCTGGAGCCGCTGGAGCAGAAAGGGTTAAATATCTGGCTCAAGAACCCATCACAGCCACTGTTGGGTCCTTGAGCAAGACCGTTAGCCCTTCCAGAGACTGACTGGTGGTGGTGGGGCTTTAACACAGTTCTACCTGGGCTTCCAATCAACAATTCGGAGCCTTGTGAACCATATGAGGCACCAACAAGAACGTTTTCCAAACCTTCTGGGTAAGAGGCAGTCTATCACAGGGTCACTGTCGCCATTCTAGTTCATCCCAAAGGGGTTCAATGGTGGTAAGATCAGGACTTTGTGTTTTCAGTCTAATAATAACCCGGCATGTGATAATGAAAGTCAGGAGTTTTGTGCTCAGGTTCATTGTCATTCTTGAACCGTGTTAGAGTCTCTTAGTTCAAGTGAAGGAATAATGTAATGCTACAACCTACAACAAACATTCTAGACCATCTATGGGCTTCCAGATTTCTAGCAACAGTTGGAGAGGAACCACATACGGATCTGATGGTCAGGTGACCACAAACGTCTGGCATCATGGTGTAGTTAGAGAATGTGATTAAACTAAACACCACAAATAGAAAGTAGTAAATTTGATTGACAGCTCTGTCTGCACATGAACATATAATCCAGAGATATTAATTACATATACAGTGACCCTCGTCCTCAATAAATGCGATACACACCACTGTGACTTTTGTTCACAGATCTGTGTGTGTGTGTGTGTGTGTGTGTGTGTGTGTGTGTGTGTGTGTGTGTGTGTGTGTGTGTGTGTGTGTG
>JAOTRA010011160.1:0-23102 GCA_026260255.1 Pseudolaguvia tuberculata | reverse complement strand
TATATATGTGTGTGTGTGTGTGTGTGTGTTAACATTTGGACCATTGGGGCCTGGAATAGGCCTGGAGAGGCCAAAGAGAACTCAGAAGGGGCCTCAGAAAACTCTGGAGGGGCCAAAGGGGCCTCAGAAAAGCTCTGAGGGGGCCGAATAGGCCCCTGGGAACTCTGTAAGGGCCGAAAGGATCTCGGGAAACTCTGAAAGGGCCGAAGGGGCCACAAGGAAACTCTGAAAGGGCCGAAGGGAACTCTACAGGGACTGAGAGGAACTCTACAGGGACCAAAGGAGACAAAGCTGACGCTGAGGGGGCTGAAGAGGACAAAGCTGACGCTGAGAGGACCAAAGGGGACGAAGCTGACGCTGAGGGGACCAAAGGGGACACAGCTGACACTGAGGAGACCAAAGGGGACGAAGCTGACGCTGAGGGGACCGAAGCAAACTCTAAGGGAACCGAAGGGGATGCAGAAGACACTGAGGGGACCGAAGCAAACTCTGAGAGAACCAAAGGGGATGCAGAAAACACTTAGGAGACCAAAGCAAACTCTGAGGGGACCGAAGGGGATGCAGAAGACACTGAAGGGGACTGAAGCAAACTCTGAGGGGACCGAAGGGGACGCAGAAGACACTGAGGGGACCGAAGCAAACTCTGAGGGGACTGAAGGGGATGCAGAACACTGAGGGGACCAAAGCAAACTCTGAGGGGACCAATGCAAACTCTGAGGGGACCGAAGGGGATAACGAGGGACTTGGAAGGGACAGAGAGGGACTCGGAAGGGACAAAGAGGGACTCCGAAGGGACAGAGATGGACTCGGAAGGGACAAAGAGGGACTCCGAAGGGACAGAGAGGGACTCCGAAGGGACAGAGAGGGATGCCAAGGGACAGAGAGGGACACCGAAGGGACAAAGAGGGACGCTGAAGGGACAGAGTGGGACGCTGAATGGACAAAGAGGGTTGCAACAGGACACACTGGGGACTCAAAAGCAACCGACAGCGCAGACAAAAGTTCTGGTGAGGATGCAGATGAAGTCTCTGCAGCAGACGAACACGAAGATGAAGACACAGACGAGGGCAAAGACTCTGAAGCAGGCAAAGACTCTGAGGCAGACGAAGACGACGCTGAAGGCAAGGATGAAGACGAAGATTAGGGTGAGGAGGAAGACGAAGACGTAGATGAGGATGAAGACGACGAAGAAGGCGAAGATGAGGATGAGGACGAAGACTCAACTTGAGGTGCAGGAGGAGACGAAACCTGAGGTGCAGGAGGAGACGAAACTTGAGGTGCAGACGCAGAAGGCTCAGGCGCTGGTGAAGACTTTCTCAGCCGAAGATGACCCTTTGTTGAACGCTTACGGGGTCCCAGCTGATTATCCAGGACCTGAGCACTGAGGGTGGCCTCAACCACCACGAAGGGACCCCGATAAAAGTCAGCACTCTGGACAGCTGGGCTGGAAACCCCATTAACACACAGTCTTCCATACTGCCGCAAATCCGGGCCGCCTTAACCAGTGTGACCTCCTCCTCAGTGTCGGTGGTAAACACCTTCAGGATCTGAGAGAGAAGGAAGTCAACATCCCAGTTAAGACGCAAATTGATGTTCCAAACCGTGGCCATCGCGTCCAGCGCTTTCCCTTCCAAATGCAAAAAAATAAACGCGCACTTCTTGCGGGATGAAAAAAAAGAGTGCGGGTAGCATGAAAAATAATTCCAGCATTGTGCCACAAATTGAGAACACCTAACGGTTCCACAGGGCCACAGACAAACAGCTACACACAATGGAGAGAAAAACAAAAGAAGAAGAAAACGAGCAAGAAAGAAACAAACAAACTGATACTCTATTCAGCAGTGCCGTTCGCGTCGTGTTTTGTTGATCGCATTATACTTTTGCTTTCTTTATTTATGGCTTTGATTTCTATTAAAGAGTGTCTTCGCATCATAAATCCGATCACTTTGAGTTCTTTACAGTATGAATGAATGAATGAATTATTTTCATTCATTCATCTTCTAATCCCTAATTCGGAGGGGTAAACTGTATGTAGTTTTCAATGTGGAAAATAATTAAACCTGCATAGGTCTCTTTTGATTTTCAACCCAGTTGTAGACCTGTGACGGCAAAGTTTTCTGATAGTATATGATGTCCCTTTCTTTATTACCCAAAGAGGTACACAGCATCTGCACAGTAGACTCAGACAACCAATCATCCCCCACACCTTTAGTCAGACAAATTTGCGACCCCAACTTAAACCGACTCACTGTACCAACCGAAACATCAGCCTGGGAAGCGAGAGGCACTGTTTGACTTGATACTGTGTATAAGACTGCGAACTGGGCTCCACCCCTCATGTGGCGTCAGCGGGCAAGGTTCCGCCCCCCACGCTATGTTGGCTGTTATAACAGTACAGACATGTTTGGCGTCGTCGTCCTGGCAACTAGGTTACCAGGGCGATGACGCAATATTTAAGGTCACGCGCTAGCAAGCACAGGTGTGGGTTATTGAGAATGTTCTGCGTGTTAAAACCTTTTGGAACTCTTGTAATCATTTGGACTACCTCGTAACTATCTTTTTTATCGTCTCGTTCTGTTATAGTGTTTCCGTGTTTTCCCCTCGTCGTGTGTTAGTGTTTTGTTTGTTTGTTTTAGTATGTGGTCATTGTAAATATATATCTGCACGCTGCACTACAAATAAACGTTCACCCTTCACTGCAACATGGATCCTGCATTCTTCTCTGAGCTCACGTCGTTACAGAATAACCCACCTGCTAAGGATCCAGCGGGAAGGAATAATGTTATGGACTCTTTTTGCAAGCCGTTTAGTCAAGACTTTTCGTCGGCGTGTTTAGCCATGCTAGCATTAGCATTCGATGCTATGGAGGCTAACCGGCTAGTCACCGCTGTCCGGCTGCACACTCTAGTGGTTCAATCGCTGATCGGACAGGGTGACCTTCTACCACGAGTGCTAGCACCTACGGGTAAGCACCAGAAACCCCCTAATAAGTTTAACGGCAAGCCGGATAGTTGTCTGCCATTTATCTCCCAGTGCCCCCGATACTTTTCAAGTGCTCGTTTGTTCCCAACCAAAAAGGCTAAATGTGAGTTTTTTTTACTCCTATTGAGTGACGAGGCTTTACTGGCTATAGCGGCGTTCTGGGATTTTTACTGGCTACAACCCGTGGATATTTCTCACTTTATGCACTGGATTGCTGAAAGCTTTTACGGACACATTGAGCCCTCTGTGTCAGCATCTGAGCCCTCTGTGTCTGCATCTGAGCCCTCTGTGTCTGCATCTGAGCCCTCTGCGTCTGCATCTGAGCCCTCTGCATCTGCATCTGAGCCCTCTGTGTCTGTATCTGAGCCCTCTGTGTCTGTATCTGAGCCCACTGTGACTGCATCTGGGCCCACTGTGTCTGCATCAGAGCCCACTGTGTTTTCACCAGGCTACGTGGAGGTTCACGCCCCGTCTGTCATGCTCAATGTTTGCTGCAGTGGTCCTGTCGAGGTTGGCCCAGGGCTGCAACCCCGCCTGCTGTTACATGTGCTAGACGTGCAGCTGGGGCCCCATAAGTGAACTGGATTGTTCGGTCCAGCGAGGGGTCTAAGTTGGCTGGGTTCATCTTCACCAGAGCCTTCTGCATCTTCCTCAGAGCCTTCGTCTTCCTCAGAGCCTTCGTCTTCTTCAAAATCTTCGTCTTCTTCAGAATCTTCGTCTTCCTCTGCATCTTCACCAGAGCCCTCTGCAGCAGTGTCTTTGTCAGTGTCATCGTCTTCGTGTACATTTGAGTCTTTGTCCTCGTGTACATTTGAGTCCCCCGTGCTGTCTTTTGAGTCCCCAGTGTGTCCTGTTGTGTCCCTCTCTGTCCCCTCAGCATCCCTCTTGGTCCCCTCAGAGTCCCTCTTGGTCCCCTCAGAGTTTGCTTCGTCCCCTTCGGTCCCCTCAGAGTCCCTCTCATCCCTCTCGGTGCCCTCAGAGTTTGCTTCATCCTCTTGGGTCCCCTCAGAGTCTCTCTCATCCCCCTCGGTACCCTCAGAGTTTGCTTCATCCTCTTGGGTCCCCTCAGAGTCTCTCTCATCCCCCTCGGTCCCCACAGAGTTTACTTCGTCCCCTTCGGTCCCCTCAGTGTCTTCTTTGGTCCCCTCAGTGTCTTCTTCAGTGTCTTCTTCGGTCCCCTCAGAGTCCTTCTCATCCCCCTTGGTCCCCTCAGAGTTTGCTTCGTCCCCTTCGGTCCCCTCAGAGTCCCTCTCATCCCTCTCGGTCCCCTCAGAGTTTGCTTCATCCTCTTGGGTCCCCTCAGAGTCTCTCTCATCCCCCTCGGTCCCCACAGAGTTTGCTTCATCCCCTTTGGTCCCCTCAGAGTTTGCTTCGTCCCCTTTGGTCCCCTCAGAGTTTGCTTTGTCCCCTTCGGTCCCCTCAGTGTCCTCTTTGGTCCCCTCAGTGTCTTCTTCGGTCCCCTCAGAGTTCCTTTCGGTCCCCTCAGTGTCTCCTTCAGCCCCTACGGCCCTTCCAGAGTTTTCTGTAGCCCAACGGCCCTTCCAGAGTTTTCTGTGACCCCTTCAGAATTTCCTGAGGCCCCTTCATAGTTTCCTGAGGCCCGTTCAGAGTTTCCTCTGGTCCTTTTAGAGGCCATTTTATTCCCTTTGGTTCCTACAGAGTTGTCGGAGGTCCTTTCTGTCCCTCCTGTTTTCCCTTCATGGCCTTCGGGTGTCCCTCTGTGGCCTTTTGAGTCCTCTTCGTGGCCTTTAGGTGTCCCTCCGTGGCCTTCCGGTTTCCCTATGCGGTCTTTGGAGTTGCTCGCGGGCAAGAATGAGGACTCACATCTCGTTCCTATAGGGGCTTGGAAGACTCGCCCTGATCACACCCCACTCCTTTTATGGAGTGTACAAGGCCCGGGACCTCCCGCTATTTCTTTTGCACAGGGGGCAGATTGCGAGGTGTTTGGGGATTTCTTTTGGGGGTACTTTCCTTTTCCTCTGGTTTTTGTTTTTTCTTTGGCGCTGCGCCTTGGAGGACTCCGGGAGGCGTCCTCTAGAGGGGGTTGTTCTGTAAGACTGCAAACTGGGCTCCGCCCCTCATGTGGCATCAGCGGGCGAGGCTCTGCCCCCCACGCTGCGCTGGCTGTCATAACATTTACATTTACATTTACAATATTTGGCAGACACTCTTATCCAGAGCGACTTACAAAAGTGCTTTGAGTCTCTACTTACATTCATCCCCACCTAGCTGAAAAGACATGTTTTGCATGTTAATTACAATTTTATGCACACAAAGTCCCAACCACGTACAAGTGCTTTTGAGCAATTTCTTATTACTTGAAATGAATGTGACACTGTATGCTGTCCCAGAGTGATATTTGCTGACAATGTACCCACCGAATCTAAAGTTTAACCAGAAATAGATGTCAAAGGTATGAACTGTTTCACCAAGGGTCTTTGATGCAAGGTAGGAGTAGACATTCTGAAATCTTCACTGATAAGAGTCACATCAGCACCAGTATCAATGAATGCATGAACTAATGTGTCCTCAATGATAATTGTCACATTTTGCGTCACAGCCCGGCAAGTGTCCAAAGTCACTTGATGTTCAACCACATTACAAATGGGCCTAGTATCAGTAGTAGTTGGCAATAGGCCCTCATCGTCAACTACTGATAGTTTCCCTGGCGCTGATGAACAGGAGACTGAAAACGCACATGACCAGGACTTGGTAACCGATGATTCCGCCGCTTTGCGTAGCCGTCCGATGACCTGTAATCTTGACCCTTGTCTGCCCAAGAACCATGATCCAGAGAGTCCCGAGTAGTAACACGCTATTGATGTTCCGGTGACTTCCTTGTACTTCACCGGTGCTGTCGAACCGGTGAAGTGTGTCTACCATCATACAGTAGCAGGACTTTGCTGGCTTGGTGTGCTTGTTCAATTCGCAAAGCCAACGCAAGAGCAGCATCCAGTGTATCCACACCTTGTTTATGTATGCAAAGCTGCAGGTAAGGTTGAATTTCAGCCACAAAATGCCTGAATTTTTTTGCCATTCTTGCATTAGCCTTATATGAGGGAAAAGATTCCTCCACCAAATGGCTAATTTCTGCAGTGAACACCTAGAGAGCCTCACCAGGCAATCGTTTACGTGCATTAACATAACTTTGAAATGTAGACAAGTAAAAAATTTTTTCACTTATATAGTCTTTCTTAATGTCACTAGGCAAACTGTCCCAGTAGTTAAAAGCAGTACTATCAAGACATGTTGGCAAAAACTATGCTAACTTGGCATCATCAAACTCTGCACTTGCCTCCAAAGTCACTTCAAATCGTCTGCACCAGTGGAGAAAATCATCTTTCTCATCGCCCAAAAAAATAGGCGGAAAATGTCCATTAAAGCGCTGCATTGCCTGTGAATTACTTGCGCTTGGCAAATCACGCACCGTGCACTTCGTTTAAACCCCCTGCCAAAAATGTAAGAGGGGCTGTAGACAAATAAAGAACTCCAATCTATTGTAAATGGGTCCGATAAAATAATGAAGGCATACACAGAAACGGGAACTTGACTTTGGTTTTTATTCCTCCAAAACTTAGGCTTTCTTATTAACAGCTCGCCACATACGTCTAACTTACTGCGCATGTCATCGCGCCAGCCCATATATTACGTCACATACATAACCATACCAAATTACTCCACTATTATAACCCATAATTTTTATTAAATATAAATCTCACATTAGTATCAGGCGCCTATAAGCTAAATAATTAAATACTCTTAAAAATTTCTCACAACACTTAAACCAGGTCAGTGGTACATTTATTTCAGGAAAATTTCTTTAATAAAAGTAAAATGTATATATTAATGACAAACTATTATTACACCCTGTCTAAAAGTCAACTTTTAGACTTCTAGAGCCTGAAATTTTTGTACATTCTTCTAAGCAAAATAGCTCAAGTTTAGCCAGACTGGATGCAACCATTTTTAAGTCTTGCCGCAGAAGCTCAATGGCATATGTCGGATCTCAAGGATCATCGTTGAGGTGACATTTATGGGAAGGTTTTCTTAAAAGTAAGCATCAGTAATCAATATTCAAACATTCTAAAGAACACTTTTTTTTCAGGCAGGAATGAGACGGAGCAAAGTATTTTATTGGGAGCAAGTTGAAACTTCAGCAAAAATAATCAAAGGTCTCAGCATTTAAAACCCAAGAAGCCCTGGATTGGACAGTTGAGTACACAAGTGAGAACACCCACATGTATCACACACCACACCTGATACGTGGCCTATTGGAAAAATTCCCTGTTTAAATAGCCCACTCATTTGAATATTCATGAGTTTTCTTTAAATCCCTAATTCTCTAAGTTTCTTGTCTCCTCCCACATTGTTGGACTTAAAGCCCTATTCAAAGAAGGATTAAACCAGGACCTTCTACCAGAGTTAGTATGTCGGGGCGACTCAGACTCTTACAATGAGTTTATCCAGCGGGCTATTCGAACGGACAACCTTATGCGTAATCACCATGCATTACACAAGACTCCCAGAACCCGTATGACCGCGAGAGACATCATTCCCCCCTCTTGTCCATCAGAAGCCGAACCTATGCAGGTGGGATCATACAAACTTTCCGATCTGGAAAAGCAACGGCGACGTCGGCTTAACTTCTGCTTCTACTGCAGAGCATGCAGGCATGATCTTTCCCAATGTCCGCTCAATTTCCGCAAACCCCGTAATAGAGTGAATACCAACATTTTTTCAGTTCAATATGAATTAAGTTTGTCCGTATCTGCGAGGCTACAGTTTAACAGGGTATCTCACATATTTTCTAATAACACACAATAAAACAAGTTACAGAAAAGAAGATAAACTAATCTCTTCAATCCTCTCTTTTATCCTAAATAATAATAGTGCAGGATATAGAAAACCTTCATTTAATAAGCAATCACACTATTTCTACATATTAGTATAGACTGTGCTCCGATCGAGTTGATCGTAGTCAGGATCTCGAGGATTAAGTGGTCATGTAGCGAAGACCCGGGGAGAAGGCTTGGACCATTGCATACACACGATCCATCAGACATCTGAACAGACATGGACCAAAGAGAAACAGTAACAGAATACACACAATCATGGGTAAAATCATATTACCTACAGTACCAACAGTGAGGGAGGTGTCTGAAAATTCAACAGAACCACACTACAGTTGGAGTGTATGGCCTCAGGTGAAGTGTATCTTATCTGTTGATAATACTGAAGCTGTGATGATCAGGGTAGAGCACCGACCATCCCTTCTGGCTGCAGCCGACCAGTTGGCGCCGCAAGAGAGGATCCCTGTAAGGAGGACGTCAGCTATAGCTACCCTAAGAACATAGTAAAGCACAATAATCACAAATTCAAAGGTTAGTTTAGTTACTTGGGACACTACTTCAGCCGGGTTGCATGGATCCACTGTGGAAAAAGATCAGTTAATACACCTGTCCCCACAGCCTGAAATCCTCTATGCCATGGCACCGGAAACGGTCTGCCCATGACAATTTCATAGGGAGATAGGTTATTTAGACCCGTATGTGCCATCATTCTCATACCAGCCAATACTATGGGAAGGATGCTCGGCCAATCTTTGGTAGAGATGGTCAACATTGCTTTACGTAGTTTACTTTTGATTGTATGGTTTGCCCTTTCCACAATTCCAGACGACTGTGGATGATAGGAAATGTGAAAACGCCAGTTAATGCGAAGTTCTTTACACAATAGCTTAGTTACCTTAGCTGTAAAAGGTGTTCCTTTGTCTGAATCAATACCTTTGGGTACCCCATACCTGATAACGATTTCCTTACAGAAAATACGTAGAATCTTTGCATTTTCCACGGGAATGCTTCAAACCATTTAGAAAATTTATCGACTATTACACTATAGCGCACATGTCAGACAGGAATCGAGGATACTATCTGTCCTAACAGATGATTTCTCTATACGAAATGATTGTGATATCATTTCGTATAGAGAAATCATCTGTTAGGACAGATAGTATCCTCGATTCTATCTGTCCTAACAGATGATTTCTCTATACGAAACGATTGTGATATCATTTCCTTTACCCCTGGGAAATGGTAGGCAATGTGAAGGCAGAGGTGACCATCGGGCAGGACACGCAAGCCGTCAGGGGAATCAATCGTAAGTCAATCAAATGTAAGTCAACTGCAGGAATGATAGCACTCTGCAAGGGAGAACAAGAAACAGCAGAGATATTCAGGAAGGGAGGGTAGGCCCCTGACTGAGCTAAATCTTTAGCAAGCTTGTCAGCCAGGGCATTACCCAAAGCTTCAACGGTTAGATAATTAGAATGAGCCTTGATTTTAACAATGGATAATTTACTTGGTTTACTTGGTACTGGGTTTCAATCAGATCCTGGACCAGGGATGCATGGGAAATGGGCTTGCCATCTGCTGCCATGAAACCCCTCATGGACCAGATATGACCAAAGTCATGACAAACACAGTAAGCATACCTAGAGTCTGTGTAAATGGTGACATCCTGATCAGCAGATAGGATGCACGCTCTGATTAGGGCGAACAGCTCAGCCGCCTGAAACGACTTAAACGGTAATGCGTAGGCCTCAATGCAGCGGTCAGGAGGTTCCACTACAGCGTACCCTGTAAGATAGAGAACATCTTGCGATTTTAAGCAAGAGCCATCAACATAAATAGCCTTACCAGACGAAAGTGGTGAGGAAGACAAGTCGGATCGGATGCTGGTACAGTGGGTAATTTCAGAGAGGCATTCATAGGTGACATCATCCGGGAGTGTGTCATCCTGGGTCTGTAAGTATTTAGAAAGTGCATCAGCTATAGCAGAGAGAGAGGAGGTAGATTTAATACTCAGGTTCTAGGTTGACAAAAGAATAGTTTCGTAACCTGATCTGCGCTGGGCAGACATATGTTGCGTGGTTAAATTTGTGGTGAATGTAAGATAAGAGGATGTGAAAGTACAATTATTTCAGTGTCTGTCACCATCATTGCACATGCAGCTACCGCTCGGAGACATGCAGGCAAACCTTATGCAACCAAATCAAAGGTGTTGGACAGGTACACGCAAGGGCGTAACCCCCCACCATGGTCTTGGGCCAACACAGCAGCAGTAGCCGTCCCGTCATGTGACACTACAAAGAGGTGAAATGGTTTAACATAGTCCCGTAAGCACAAATAGCACATTTGAGAGTCATACGCCACGATCATGTCTGGAGTCCATGTGATGGGCGTGTTCATCTGATCTGTGTGTGAGGTGGCAGCTCTCAGCTACTTGTCATAGAAGGAACAGTCCGGTATCCACTGCCAGCAGTATTTGATGAGACCTAGGAAAGCCATCAGACTGTGTTTGGTACCTGGTCTGGCAGTGTCCAAGATAATCTATACTCTCTCCTTCGTCAATTGGCGCCGTAGCCGAGATAGTGCACTTGCTCACGGCATAGTTGTAGTTTCGACCTGAATACTTTGAAGCCCTTTTCAGCCAGTAACCTCTGTACGGCCAGGGTAGCAGAACTACAAGTTGATTGGTCACATGCGGATATGAGTAGGTCATCGGCATACTGCAAAACTCAAGAACCTTCGGGAAGAGTTAGTTCCTCGAGCGCATGTCTTACCGTTGCGGGAAAACAGCGCAGGAGAATCAATGAACCCCTGGGATAATCTAGTCCATGTGTACTGGTGGACCCAATGAGTGAAGGCAAACAGAGGCTGAGTATTAGGTTCAACTGGAACACTAAGGGAAGCAGAACACAGATCAATCACAGAAAAGTAAGTGTTTGTATTAGGTATAGAGGACATCACTGAGTTAACATCCGGAACAATTGGTGCAACAGGAACAATTAATTCATTGATTCTACGCAGATCCTGCGTAAATCTCCACTGTCCACCAGGTTTTGGGACAGGATTAACAGGTGTATTGTAAGGACTGTGACACTCATGTACAATGCCTTGTTTCAGTAAAGAATTCAAAATCTGGTCCACCCCCACAGCCTTTTCTGCAGAGAGTGGATATTGTTTGATAAAGATATTGTTTGATAAATGCAGATGTCAAAGTTTTAATTTGTGCCTCATAAGGTGTACAATGTACCAGACCCACCTCATCTTTGTGTTCAGCCCACAAATGGGATTGCAGACTCAGAAAGGATTCCGGTAAATTTGTGGGTCCTGTGGGCAGCAACATTATTAAGACAGGGTGCACACATCAGAGAAAAACAATCAGGAGATGCATAGTTAATTGGTTCCTGAGGACAGCCAGAGCGTCCGTATTGTCTTTCCAAAAATATTTGGTAATGACCCGCGTGCGTTTTTTCCCGTTCCCAGCCTCCTCTTTAATCCGTTCATTGGAGGCATTATCACTTTCAGGAGCAGACACTTAACGTTTGTTATTACCTCCTCTTCGTCGTACGAGTCCCCCAATTTGCACTGGAGAATGAAGCAGTAGTCACCGCCAATAAGTTGACAATGTCGGGAGGATTTAATCAACATGTTGTGGTAGATTTTGTAGAGGTTTGGAGAGTTTAAATATGAAAATAGAAGATATTATTGTCATAACTAAGGTAGCACTAGCAAAAGCATGTGCCACCGACATAATCAATATAACCATCTTAGAGGTATTGATTAGCATTTAACCAAGTGTAACCAAGTAGCATGTAGAATTTAATACTTATACTCACTTTATATAGCCAGTATATACTCACTATTAACCTGATAATTTGTATGTAGAACTAATACGCATGCAGGAAACACTAACACACACACATACTAGAATAGAACGACACAGGACACAGTGACCCAGGCTCAGTGCTTCTCAGGGAAACAGTTTTATTTAGTTTATTCATTGTCATACCACTCATACATAGGAGGCTGAGAAAGGCCAGCTTCAGTGGCGAAGGGAAATGTGGGAGTATAATCCGGAGTTCCAGTGGGAGTTGGCTGGGAAGCAGATATGGAAGGGAGAAATTGGAAATGGGGGACAAAGGATGCGGGTCTCCCGAACAAAGGGATGGCGCCAAACTGAGGTGGATCCGTCTGTGTTGCAACATCTCGCGTCTCTGGGACGAACCGTATTTGGGTACAGCAATAGTTGAGGTCAGGGGCAGTGAACAAACGCTCCAGAAAACGAGCAAGTTCAAAGCTGAGACCTGTCAGCTGGAAATGCTGATAATGACGGGTGAGGCCTGAACGAGACCGTCGGTAGGGACGAGCTGGGAAAACAAGAGGGAAAACTAAAAAGATTAACCCTTGAGAAAAAGGAGATAACAGACTAAAATATATAGTAGGGGGAAAAGAACTAGTTGAGCTGTCTTAGGGGAAGTATACTGACTATGGGTCATGGTGTGATAACATAAGCATGAAATATTAAAACAGAGGTAACACATACTAACACGCTAGGGTAATCGTTTAAGAATAAATACATTATTGCATGAAGTATAAAACATATTAATCAGAAACATAGCCTGCACAATTCCACATTTTATCTAATCACTACACTTAGCATAAAAATTAGAGTGAAAACTTACACATTCTGGACTGGAAGAAAATATCTTGAAGAAGTTGTCAGTTGGATGGGTGAAAGCTGAAGTGTGCTGAGTGAGCAGGAGAGGGACTTTTAATAATGGCAGTTTTTAAAAAAAATCATAATGAGCTCAGGTTGGTTTTATTGGGAAATTCCAGGGTCATTTAATATTAAATAAATTATTGGTTTGTGTTTTAATGGGAACCGACTGGGGAGGCGTGATAAGGGGTGTCACCCAAATATTGACTGATTTGAGGTCTATTGGGAAATTTCCAAAGAGGGGAGTGATTTAAAAATAGTAATGTGTGATATATTGGGAAATCAAAAGACTGAGTCATGAATATTGTATTATAAGGGCTATTTAAGGAGGGGATTTTCGGCAGGACAGTCAGTCGACTCGCATCAGGGTTGGTGTTTTGGTGCGACTAGACTCTGGCTCTCGCTCATGCGCATGATCTGACAAGCTACGCGGCTTTTTCATTTCTTACTACTGAAGTCTTTTATGATTTTTGCTGGGACTCAACTTAAAGATCTTAAAGATTTAAATAAAGATAGTTTTTGCTCCTTCTCACTTCTGCCTGAGATCTCAATTTATTAAGTGTTGTTTTATGAGTATTACTGATTGCTAATCATCTGCCTTGAAGAAGACATCCCCGTTAAGTGTCGCCTCAGGGTAGGGGCCCCTCAGTTCCGACAATGTCTACAAAGTTTATAGGTTTGTCTGGAGAAGGCATTAAATTAATTAAGTCTTTAAGGGCCGTTGGTGACGGAGGTTGAACAGAAATGCCCCGTGGACCGGCTACCCAGACAAGAGCCTGATTATTAGTAGGAGGTGGGTTGGGGACCGATCCCACATCGGGTCCGACATCGTCTGGGTATGAATAATCAGCGTCAGTATTTGAGTCTGAACTAGAATCAGAGTCATCTGAGTCGGATTTGGTTTTCTTTTTTCTGGTTTTAATTTTAGAACGCGCTCCACCGTCAGTAAAATCGACGAGAGACGGGTAAAGTGTTCTTTTCTTTTTATCAGATTTATTCTTCCACGATTTTAGGTGGATTTATGGATGGTACGGAGGGTGTAACCGGAAATGGAGTTTTGTGCTCAGCATGTGTAGTTTTACTTTGCGCCTTGCCAGAGGCGGGTTTAGGAGGTTTAGGAATGGCTTTAAACACAGATTTAGGAATATAAATGTTTTTGGACTTATCCCAAAAAGTTTTTGTAAGGAAGCCGGTTGGCGACGCCCCTTTTTGTGGCGTCGTCGTCCTGGAAACAAGATGGCTCTAGGGCGATGACGCATTATTTAAGGCTTATTGTACGGACTTCCGCCCCTACGCGAGCTGCACACATTGACTATCTGGGACTGAGTTCTGTGAATGCTACCAAAGCTAAGTACTGTGGTTCCCGCTGTAGACATTCGAGTTTCAGTTAAATTTCTGTATCGCGGTGTTACGTTTGTTTTTGTTGTAGCGTTTTTTTCAGCGTGTGCTTACCCGTGTTTACTTTCGGTTTGTGTTGAACTTATTATTATTTAATAAAAGAGTTCCCGCGTTATGGATCCACTCACGAGAAGTTCGTTACAGAATGACACACCTCTTAAGGATCCAGCGGTACTCACGCAGTGGGGTTTTCTGTCTGTGCTAGCCCCCCTGCTAGCCACACTGCCTGCACGCTTGATAGTCCCGCCTTCTCCTGTTGAAGCACCGGAGAAGTTTAATGGAGATCCCTATATATGTCCTCGTTTTGTGGCTCAATGCCGCGAATATTTTTTGTTTAACCCACATGCTTTTTCCTCCTCACGCAAGAAGTGTGCCTTCGTTTTTATGCGTTTGGAAGGAAAACCGTTGGAAGCAGTGGCTGCAGTGCGGGACATTAATCCGCGGCTTAATTGGGATGATGACTTCCTCCTCTCCTAGGTCCTAAAGGTGTTTACCTCCAACACTGAGGAGGAGGTCACACTGGTTAAGGCGGTCCGAATTCACGGCGATGTGGAAGACATCGTCTCACCATGTGATAATGGGGTTTTCAGCCTGGCGTCCCCGAGTGTAAACTTTAACCGGGCCCCCTTCGGGGCTAATAAGGCCGCCCCAGTGCCACGACCCCGCCTGCTGTCACAGGTTCTGGACACTCAGCTGGGACCCCGCAAACAAGCTGGATTCGGGGGTCCAGCAAAGGTATCTTCAACGGAGAAAAGCTTCGCCGGAGCACTCAGCGCCTTTGCCAGAGCCCTCAGCGCATTCGCCAGAGCCCTCGGCGCCTTCGCCAGAGCCCTCTGCGCCTTTGCCGGAGTCTCTGCGCCTTTGCCTGTGCCCTCTGCGCCGTCGCCTGTGCCCTCTGCGCCTTCGCCTGAGCCCTCTTCGCCTGAGCCCGCTACGCCTTCGCCTGAGCCTTCAGTGCCTTCGTCCTCCTCAGCGTCCTCGTCCTCATCTTCACAGTCATCTGCACCAGCATCCTCACCAAAACTATTGTTTACACTACTTGTTCCTTTTGTGCCCCCCGTGCCGTGTGTCCTATTGAGTCTCCCATGTGTCCTATTGAGTTCCAATTGTGTTCATTTGTGCCTCTCTCTGTCCCTCCAGGGTCCCTCTCTGTCCCTCCGGGGCCTCTCTCTGTCCCTCCAGGGCCCCTCTCTGTCCTTTCAGAATCCCTCTGTCCCTCCAGGGTCCCTCTCTGTCCCCTTGGTCCCCTCAGAGTCTATTTCGGTCCCCTCAGAGTCTCTTTCGGTCCCCTCAGAGTCTCTTTCGTTCCCCTCAGTGTCCCTTTCGGTCCCTTTAGAGTCCCCCTTGGTCCCATCAGTCTCTTTCTGTCCCAGAGTGAAATACTCCGGAAAATGATCCGGAGTAGCAGTGTAGGGTAAAAAGCAATGACATATTGGACCCCTCGCTTATTGTAAACTTTCACACCAGTCACCCTGACCGTCCGGCGCCACGCTCCAGAGGACGGCCCCAAAGGACGCCGGGAGGTGTCACTAGAGGAGGGGGTACTGTAACAAAGCCAACTCAAACTGATGGCCACTGGAGGAAGCCATCACCTGAGTACTAACGTCTACTTCCGACGCTGGGTAATTGGGCATGGCCATCCTATATAAAGCCAGGCCACAATGGAATCCACATGAAGTATTGTTTACCCAACATACTGAGCATGATCTTGAACCTTTGTATTTTTGACTATTGGCTTTTGAACCCTGGACCGTTTCACGACTATTCTCTGAACCTCAACTTGGATTTGTTTGCGACCCTCTCTCTGTCTTCAATACCTGAACCCCCTTTGGTTTACGTTTACGTCTCTGCTCTACATTTTGGATTTGTCTACCTGTGCCCTTACTTGATTAAACTCTGTGAAGTAACTTTACTCTGTGTCTGCATTCATGGATCCGACTAGCCCCCCGTCGTTACAAAATCTAATCATTACATGGATTTAATACTGATTACTATATGATTATTAATCATTTTGATAGCACATTAATTTTATTTAAACTCTCATTTTTTAATCCCCTTTATTTTAGTGCTACTCCTAATATATCATAATAAAACATACCGTAGGATATTTTTCTTATACTTTACTCCTGATGCCTGCTGAGTTCCTTTATGATGCTGTGTGTTCACTAGTGTCTCAAACAAACTATTGAGTTCTTTACAGAAAAGTGTCATAAATCTCAAGGGCCCCTACCCTGAGGCAACACTTAAGGGAAGGGTCTCTTCAAGGCAGATGATTTAGCGATCAATAACATTCATAGAACACCTTTTAATAATTGAGATCTCAGGCAGAATGAGAAGGAGCAAAAACTTATCTTTTATTTGAAGCAAGTTGAATCCTCAGCAACAAAAATAATCAAAGACTTCAGCATTGAAAATTCAAGTAGCTCTGGTTGTCATTCGCGCATGAACGAGAGGCCAATGAGCCGTATCCAATACCATACCCAGATACGACTGACTACCTTGCCAAAATCATCCCATTACATAGCCCTTTCGTTTGAATATTCATGAGCTCTCCCTACTCATTTCCCAATAGAACACAATCGTCGCGTTGTCCCTAGGAATTGCGGATACACAAAAATTCCTAGGGGCAAATACTAACTTCGTGGTTTTTCAGCTTTCGCGGAAGGTTCTGGTCCCCATTAACCATGAAAAACAAGGGATCACTGTAATTTGATCATGATAATTCAGCATAAAAACTTCTTAATAAACCCAAACCAAATCAGTGTTAAAAAAGACACAAGGAATAACCTCTGTCATAAAAAACATCTGCTTCTGTTTCCTGACACGTTTGAGCTGTTTTTCTTCAACTGAGAACTTATCCACCACGATTTTATTTCTTCAACCAAGAATGTGTATGTTTTTTACTCTTCTCTTTTATTTTTATTTTCTTTAACTGTCTTAGCTATTGTCGATGTGCAACCTTTGCAATCTTCAGCCGGCTGGGTCAGACCTACAACCTTTGCACGCCTGTTTCGTTTCATTCCACCGGTCTCTGACCCTGGCCGCTCGCATTCCCCAAGCTACTTGTCTACATCACCAGCTAGGTCTGACGTTGGGATCCAACTGCCCCTATACGATTGGACAGTTTCATTATCAGACTCAATAAAGCTGACTTCTTAAAAAGAGTCTCTGATCAATGTATTTTCTATTTTTCGTCTGTGTGAGTGTTTTTCTATTAAATACTGATTATCACTTTTGATCACTTGGGTTAGATACTGATTATACTGGATTAATGTTCTTTCATATTAGATTAAATGTTGGTTAACTACAATTAGTTTGATTACATATCGGCTAAATAAGACTACCTACTGATAACTGATATAACACTAAGCTAGAATTAGCTAGATTACACATTGGTTAAATGAGATTGAGATTATGAACTTGATAGCACACAGTTTACGTGGACTCTTAATCCTAATAACCCCTAAATGTAAGGCTCCTTGTATTATAATAATAACGATTATGTCATCTTTTTATCACATAACCCTTCTGGCTTCACCTTTCTTATCCCAACATTTTTCCTACAAAAGGTGTATTTACATTGACTCTTAACTAAATGGGTGACTTCTGAAAGCAATTAATTTCACTGGTTTTTAAGATAAGATCTAACTTTATTCGTCCCACATTAGGGAAATGTCTTTAAAATTACCTTCATCCAAAAATGTAATGCCACAACTGCAAACCAACACGGTACATGGCCGTCCACTTAAACTGATAAACAGGGTAAGGAGCGCACTGGTAAAAAGAAGCAGCCAATAGGTCCATCGCAGCTAGGTAGCTGTAATGGATGATATCAGTTTTCTTTCAGGTGTATTGGTGGTCTGATTAAAACGTATGTGTTAGTGACATGTTAATAAAATGTTGATCTTAGTAAAACTGCTTGTTTTTCTGTATATAACCCAGGTGACTAAAATTATTTACATTGAGCACTGATACAGTTCGTTTCTGAACGAGAATACGATTCCTAGTAAAACTTTTTACAGAGATATCATTAATATGGATTCTATTTTGTGTGAAAGCGACCCTCATGGCACTTGAGATTATACTGCGTAGCAAAAGTCCTCTCGCACAGCGTACAGTAATACGGTTTCTCTCCCGTGTGAGTGCGTTTGTGTCGCTTGAGATAACTCGGGTTAGTAAAACTCTTCTCACACTCTGTGCACTGATACGGCTTCTCTCCCGTGTGAATGCGTTCATGTGTCTTGAGATGACTCGGGTCAGTAAAACGCTTTTCACACACTGAGCACTGATACGGCTTCTCTCCCGTGTGAGTGCGTTCATGTAACTTGAGGTGACTTTTTCCTGTAAAATTCTTCCCGCACTGTGAGCAATGATACGGCTTCTCTCCTGTGTGAATACGTTCGTGTGACTTGAGACAACTCTTTTCTCTAAAATTCTTCCCGCACAGCGTGCAGTAATATGGCTTTTCACCTGTGTGAGTGTGTGTATGTCGCCTGAGAGAACTCAGGTTAGTAAAATTCTTCCCGCACTGTGAGCAATGATATGGCTTCTCTCCAGTGTGTGTGCGTTCGTGTAACTTGAGAGAACGCTTTTGTGTAAAATTCTTCCCGCATGGCGAGCAATGATACGGCTTCACACCTGTATGAGTGCGTTCGTGTGTCTTGAGATAACTCAGGTTAGTAAAATTCTTCCCGCACTGTGAGCAATGATACGGCTTCTCTCCTGTGTGAATACGTTCGTGTGACTTGAGACAACTCTTTCCTCTAAAATTCTTCCCGCACAGCTTGCAGTAATACGGCTTTACTCCCGTGTGAATGCGCTGGTGTTGCTTGAGATGATATGGATGAATAAAAGCTTTCCCGCACTCAGAGCACAGATACGGCTTTACTCCCGTGTGAATGCGCTGGTGTTGCTTGAGATGATATGGATTAATAAAAGCTTTCCCGCACTCAGAGCACAGATACGGCTTTATTCCCGTGTGAATGCGCTGGTGTCGCTTGAGATGATATGGATTATTAAAAGGTTTCCCACACTCTGAGCATGGATAAGGCTTCTCTCCCGTGTGATTGCGTTTGTGTATCTTGAAATGACTTGGATTATTGAAACGTTTGCCACAGTCTGAGCACTGATACGGCTTTTCTCCTGTGTGAAGGCGCTGGTGTTTTGTTACCGTACTTTTTTCTGTAAAACTTTTGCCACACAGAGTACACCGATACGGCTTCTCTCCTGTGTGAATGCGCTCGTGTTCCTTGAGTTTATAACGGTTGGTACAACACTTCCCACACTGTGAACACTTATACGGCTTCTCTCCTGTGTCAAAATGTTTGCCAAGTTTACGCTTTCGATTAAAACTTTTTCCATTTTGTGAGCAGTGAATTTTTTTCTCAACTTCTACTTGATGAGAATTTATGGGAAAAGGACCAGATGACGTTTGATGACAACTCGAACTTCGTGTAGACACCAGATTCTCTTCCATGTCTGGCTTCATCCAAGCTGCATAGCAGGAGGGGACTTATTCTTAAAGTTCAATGACATCTGAAGCAAGAAAAAATAAATAAAAATCAGTTAAAATCAGATCTACTTTTAGGTTTTTTTAATGTGGAAACTTATCAAATTACTTGTCTGAACAGACATGTTATGGTCCTTCATGTTGTGTGATAAGAAAATACCTAAAAATAGAAGGGGAGAAATTTAATTTTTCGTTGTACAAAATCCTTTTAGTCATTAACACAACCTTTTCTTATCTTAAGTGTCATCCACCATCACACTCTCCAGAGAATGCTGCACTCTGCCACAAATGTAATTCCATAATCTCATACTGTGCAACTCAAAGTCAAGTTTATTGTCATTTTAACCATATATGACAGACCAGTATACAGTAAAATATTTCTCCGGGATCTTGGTGATACATATAGACAGTAAATAGACAATAAGAACAGTATACAGGTGGGAAAAGTGCAACACAAAGACAACAGATAAAGTCAATAACACAGACATAGACACAGACGAAAAATCAGCAGTGGGGTAGTTAACAGTGAGGTAGTTAACAATGAAATAGTGCTAAATCATCAGAGTAAACAAATGCAATTAAAGTGATGAGTGTAGGACTAAAGTGAACTGTGTAGTAATAAAGTGATCTGTTTAGTTGTGTATGAACAGCGGTGCATGCGGTTGTCTGTGTGTGCTTCCATCTGTAACCTTTTCCAAGATGGCGGAAGTGAGAAGAGAAAATACATGTTTAGTCTTTGCTTTTGGCTTACAGTACACCTACAGGCTCACACATAAACGAACAACCACACCTACACTCATTCCTATGGGCAATTTAGAATCAGCAATCAATCTAACGCAGGAGAAAATGCAATTGTTCATATATGTTATTATTTTGTATAAAGTAGACGTTTTTGTGCTGGAACAATGTGCGATTCAATGATGAATTTATTTATCAGCCTGATTACTGATGTCTCTTGACATCACTAGGCTACCAGGGGAAAGTGCTGGACTAATATCAGAGAGACCGGGGTTCGATTCGACACCAAGCAACCACTGTGGGCCCTTGAGCAAGGCTCTTAAGCCACAATTGCTCAGTTGTAAAAAAGAGACCAAATATAAGTCTCTCTGGATAAGAGCATCTGCCAAATGCCACACTGTAAACTTGAGTGGTTTCATTTATGTCCTGGATCAACTCTCCATTACTTTCAATCAGGCATATTGTGGGACTGCTCTCTTCTGACATTAGACTTTCTTTTCTTGGTGTCAGCACAGGAAATATCTGAATCTGTAAAAGGAAATTTCAATTTGAACCTTTTTTTAACCTCAGGTAACTATCTAGTGAGGACCACGTCTTCTAATCTTTGGCAGACAGAGGAGCGAGACGCTGCTGGCAAATTAAGAGATTGCTAATAGACCAAAATCAGTATACAATTCTCTATTGGTTTGCAACCCAGTGTAGTAACCAACGATCATCCACTCACGGCGATCAGTAAATAGATGGCATCGCAGTGCAGTGCAGCGAGAGAAACACTACAAACTGAACTATTTTAATTTAAAAAAATTAAAATTTAGGTTATTAATGTAGGTCAGTGTGTAACGGCCACTACCATGTCATGCATCACATTATGTATGTATGTTGCTCTTTAAGAGCGGAGTGTGTGTGAAGTGGGAGGAGTTCAGGTGTGCTGCTCCCTCCCGACTCACCATTTTCTTTAACTCTTTTCTAACTTTTTACTTAATGTGTTTTTTTTGTTTTGTTTTATAATTATTGTGACGCTGAATGAGACCGGGTGTCGCGGTGGCATAATGGATAGCACGGTCGCCTCACAACAAGAAGGTCCCGATTTCCGGGCCAAGAATCTTTCTGTGTGAAGTTTGCATTGGTTTCCTCCGGGTGCTCTTGGATAGCAAAAAGAGCTCAATTGGCACACACCTTTTACTCTATCTCATTCATTCACTCATTCATTCATCTTTTTGCCCGCTTATTCCCTAATTCAAGGGGGTGTGCCGGCCGCCTATCCCAGCGCAGATAGGGCGAGAGGCGGGGATACACCCCGGACGGGTCACCAGTTCATCTCAAGGCAACACATTGACATTAACAACCATTCACTCCTATGGACAATGTAGAATCACCAATCGACCTAATCTGCATGTTTTTGGACTGTGAGAATAAACCGGAGTACCCGGAGGAAACCCACACATGCGCAGGGAGAACATGCAAACTCCGCTCAGAAAGATCTCAGCCCGGGAACCTTTTAGTTGTGAGGTGACTGTGCTATCCACTTTGCCACCGTGCCTCCCTTTTATGTAATCAAAATGTCTAAACTACATGGCTTGTGCTGAAGTGTTTTAAACAGGCTGTACCATACTTTTAAGCAAGCTCTTATAGTAGTGTTTGTGTGTTTGTGTGTGTGTGTGTGTGTGTGTGTGTGTGTGTGTGTGTGTGTGTGTGTGTAAATATGCTTCTTTGCTTCTGTAATTTTATATCTCTCTGGTCAAAGTTTTTCCCTGCTTAGGACTATTTAATCAGCTTAGCACTATTTAATTATTTTAATACTGTTTACTTTTTGATACAGTCCTATCTGTTCTATTTACTAGTTTTAATCCTTACTTCTCCTCTGTCCTTTTTTTTCTCCAGCCCCGCGCAGATGTCATGCGTCATTACCAGCGTTTTCTGTTAACAAACCTTGGCTTTGAGCTAGCACGATTTATGTAGCACTTACATGCCTCCCCAAATTCCAACTATCGCTGTACCCAGATAAGGTTTGTTCCTGAAACGCGAGATGCATCTACCCAGACTACTTCTTTCTCATTCGCATGTGCTGAGGTCCGTCTACATCCTGCTGGGTCAAACCCATGACCTTTGCTCACCCGTTCCACTTTATTCCACCTCTCTATGAACCTCTTATCCGTTCTAGTTCACCTGTCGATTTTGACATAGGAATTCAACTACCTCTTTCCGAGTGAACAGACTTCCAGAATGAAGAAAGCTGATTTTTTAAAAAAAACAACATTGAGTCCTTGATCATTGTGTCTTGTGTCTTCTGTTTTAGTCTATGTGCAGGTTTTCGTATTCCTGCCTGCATGTTTACTTAGTTAAACCACTACACAGATTAAGAACTGATTATTACTTGATTACTTAGATTAGATACTGATTATAATTAATTAGAGATAAAATTTTGTTAGATTAAATGTTGGTTAACGGCTCAGATTACATGTTGATTAAATGAGATTAAACACTGATGTTTTTTTCACTTTTTTACTTGAACTCTTAGTCCTAATAACTCCTCATTTTAGTGCTACTCCTCATGTTACAATATCTGTTATGTCATATTTAATATTATTGTCACGTATACTCCTGATTTCCCTCTCTTTCATGAATAGGCCTATAGTAGAGTATTTGAAGCACGTTTCTGTAATACCTCTATACCTGAACTCAGAATGGGTACTGTTCTGTTATTTGCACATAGTTTTGATGTGGTTATGATAAATGATATTTTGAATGTTAATACTTACCAAAAGTATTATTGAAACACTGTTTACATGAAGAGCAGGGAAATGTGATTTGTTTAATTTGTTTAAGCTTAGAGTGTGGATAGATAGATAGATAGATGGATGGATGGATGGATGGATGGATGGATGGATGGATGGATGGATGGATGGATGGATGG
>JAOTRA010010466.1:0-23134 GCA_026260255.1 Pseudolaguvia tuberculata | reverse complement strand
AGATGGACTGGCGACCCATCCAGGGTGTACCCCCGCCTCTCGCCTTATGTGTGCTGGGATAGGCGCAGCAGACCCCCCTGACCCCCGGATTCGGGAATAAGCGGGTAAGAAAATGAATGAATGAATAACTCCCATACCTCAATTTGGGAATCACTGCCATAAACTAAGATGCAAAGTACATAGTATATCTGACTGTGTATAGGGTTAGCTGGATCCATGATGCAATAGACATAATGGAGTAAACATTTTATTGAAGTATACACCAGTAAATATTTCAGCAATCCAAAATCCAAATCTTAAAAGCCAAGTCTAAAAGTTGTAATCCGAAACAGCAAGAGAATATTGATGAAAGGTAATAAGTATAACGCTTGGTAGAGGCCTGGACTTGTTAGACTGTATGGCCTACAAATCTCGAATGGATGAAAATACTGACATGCACGATTCCTCTAATCATTTTAATAGTACATATGATTCAAGCATGGCGCGGTGGCGTAGTGGATAGCATGGTCGCCTTACAACAAGAAGGTCTCGGGTTTGATTCCCGGGCCGGGGATCTTTCTGTGCAGAGTTGGCATATTCTCCCCCCACTTGTGTGGGTTTCCTCCAGGTACTATGGTTTCAACATATAAAGTATATAAAGTTATCTTTGTAGGTTGTAAGATTACATTTAGGTTGTAGCAGCATTTGCAGACATTTTTCCAGAGCAACTTACATTTTATATCTCTTATACAACTGAGCAAGGTGGTGCAGTGGTTAGCATGGTCTCCTAACAGCAAAACGGTTCCGGGTTTGTTGAGTACCTGTTTTCTACGGGTTCCTCCGGTTTAGCTTGTTTGTCTATGTGTGGCCCTGCAATGGACTGGCAGCCTGTTCAGGGTGTACCTCTTTTACCCTCTGCCCTGTAACTCCTAATTAGGAAATGAGCAAATTAGAAGAATAATGAACAACTAAGGCGGTAGATGCTGCAGTGTTCAAATTAGTAGAGCAACACCTTAACCACCGCAGTACCACTTTCCCTGTATTACATTTTTCTGCCGGTTACAATAAGAGACTAGAATGTTCCAGCATGACAATGCCTCTGTACACAAAACCCTGAACTCCATTATGAAGAAATGATGAAAAAAAGTGTTATTTGTTTATTTTTAGCACCTTTCCTCAGAGTCACTTAATAAAGTATGCATAGCATTCCATAATTAGGTACATCATTCCGTAATTTAGGCATATTCCATGTTCTCCCCGTGCCTGCCTGGGTTTCCCCTGGGTACTCCGGTTTACTCCTACTGTCCAAAAACATGTACATTAGTTTGGTGAGTTGGCCATAAAATCCCAGCCATTAACAATAGTGAAATCTCAATCTGGAATAGAATGTTTAAAAACACTTATGGATGTTGCTGATGTCGTTTTGACTAGAACCTTAATACAATTCATGACACATTTAATTGATTATGTTACTTTTCTTTTCTAACTTATTCATCATATTTGAACTCCATACCGATAACTCCTCCCGTTTTTGCTCTTCTGAATACAGGCAGCTTTTGTAACAATTAGCATAGTCGAAATGTGATGCATAATTCAGAAAGCCATCTTCATGTGTTTGGTCTGATCCATCCACATGGGAGCGTAAATTTACATGTCAAAGAATATTTATACAGGTTCAGGACGAGAAGCTCTGTGGTGTCCAAGGACGGCTGTGTTTTACAGCTTTGGGGCCTGTAGTGTGAATAGTCACAAAGACTCTCTCAGGACAGCTGCAAGGACGCTGTTGTTAATAATAATTAGAAAATAAAAAGGCACCCGATGAAGTCTGAAACCCAAATATATTTTAAATGGGTAGAATGAATTGACGCTGTACTAGAGCGTTTGTCATGAGACTTAAAGAATACACAGCTGGAAACTCAGCTCATGTCTTTTCTATTGTTCGGTTTGTTTTTGCTCTGTTGGCCATGCCGCGAGCTATAGATATGATTGCTCTTTAATGTTCCTCCCAATTACATACCCCATAGAAGTATCCAGTAGAAATTACTGTTTAAATCTCTACCAGATATAATCACCCTTTCTCTCATTTAATTTACTAATCCAACAATAAAACATAATTTTTATTACAAGGTTTATACACACCAGTTGTTTGGATGCAGTTCTTGGTCCCAGTAAATGATTGTTGCACGTCTGTTACCCATCATCACTAACATTAACATGTGTTTCCAGATTTGCCCTTTTTAATGTCTGAAAATCTTTTTTTTTTCCCCTACCCGGGCCAGTGATCATTCTGTGCGGAGTTTGAATGTTCTCCATGTGCTTGTGTGGGTTTTCTCCAGGTAATCCAGTTTCCTCCCACAGGTTAACTGGTGATTCTAAATTGCCCATAGAAGCAATTGAATGTGTGTTTGGTTGTAAGTCTATCTGTGGCCCTGAGATAGACTATTGTTGGGTCCTTAAGCAAGACCGTTAACCCTTCCTGCTCCAGAGGTGCTGTACAATAGCTGACTCTGCGCTCTGACCCGCAACTTATTAAGATGGGATATGTGAATAAAAACATTTCACTATATGTTGTACTGCAAATAAACATGTATGTGTCAAAAAAAAAAAAAAAGATGCAATAGGCTCCAGCTGACCCCCATAAGCACAAATTAGGGAATAAACAGGTTAGGAGATGTTCTGGGTATGGGAGTCTGCTCAGTAGCAAAAATATAAATGTGATGATTATGCTTATGTGATGGTGTTTCCTGGATTTGGAGGATGATATAAAGAACTCCATAATTATTGAACAAAATAGAGAAGTTTTAATGATTATAAAACATCATTTAAGTTTTTTAAATGATTTCAGTTATAAATAAAGGATTCAGAAAGATTAATTAAAAATTATGTATGGTATTAGTAACAGAAAGTATCTCATGCTGGAGTTCATTAAGCAAAGTAGTATATTAGATAGACCAGTATCCAACTACAGTGGTACCTCGACCTATGAGTTTCGGAGCTAAGCTGGTAATTTAATTTGCTCGCACATCAAATAAATCGTTCCCATCGACAATAATTAGGAAAATACTTATCTAAATAACAAATATTGTATATACCATAATAGAAAGAGTATGTAAAGATTTAATGAGGTTTTATACAGTCTACAGTTACAGTTTGGCAGACGCTCTTATCCAGAACGACTTACATTTGGTCTCTTTTTTACAACAATTATGGGTTAAGGGCCTTACTACAGTGGTTGCTTGGTGGAAGTAGGAATCAAACCCTGGTTTTTTTGGTATTAATCCAACACCTTAACTACTGGACTACCACTTCCCAGGTTACTTACCTTGGAGATGAGACGACTTGAGCTAACAAAGCCGCTGGAGGACAGAGGACAACTGACGACTCGTATTTTGGAAAACTTATATATTAATTCACTCGTAAGTTAAGGTACCACTGTATATAATTAGCTGTTTCTAGCTAGGGCTTTTTATCATGCATTATTATTATTATTATTATTATTATGCATCATCATGATATAATGACCAAAAAAGCAAAAACTGTATCATCATCTATCAACATAAAGATAAATTGTACTTGTACCCTATTATCTGGTATCACATACCTACAAATCAGACACAGCTCACAAATACAGCTGTGGAAAAGATTTGTGAGACTTTAAAAACTGGCAACCTTTTGAATGAGAGGCGATAACAGCAGTTGGTGTTCAAACATTTCAACACATGACCCTTGATATAGTGTTTGATGTGGAAAGAAGTGGAACACTGCAGCACTGACTCAGAAGCTTTGGGAAAAAAAAGCCAGGGTTACATTTTGATGAAAGTCGATCAAAAAAAAGTTGATGTGACAAAGCTGAACTTGTCTCAAAGTAAAGGTAAGATGATTTTGTTGCAGGAGAAGAAAGAAAAGATCTTTGGTAAAGCACGCTGTCGTTAGCATCGATAGTTTTCTTTCTTTTCTCAATATCGTGACAAAAAAAGAAACAGATAGGCATCTGAAGCATGTAAAAGTCTCTTGTAAAACTAAAAACCTCGAAAGTCCCAAATTTTTCACATAAGTTATTCAAAGCCTGAAGGCAGAAATTATTATTATTATGGGTAAAAAACTTAAGTCAAGAACGTAACAGCTAATTAAAGATAGCAATACATATTATGTTCCTTTTTCCAATTACTAAATGAATCAAGGGGATTTACCAAAACACCTGTAGTTAAATATTTTAATATATAGTAATATGTATCGATATACAGTAATAGTTATCTAGTAATTTAGTATACCGTGATAAATACTATTATATAATAATAAACGTAAATCATTATATCATTCATTACCTATATATAAATCATCAAATCATTTAAAATTAAAAATATTTATTTAGCTCCGGTTAAAATAGGCAAACCGACTACAGAATTTTAAAAGAAAAAAAGAAGAATTTTCTTTGCTACGTATGAATAATTGAAATGTAAAAATGTTGTTGCAATAAATTAATGTAATTTATGGTTAATGTAATTCCCGAATCCGGGGTCACGGGGGTCTGCTGCGCCTATTTCTGCACACATAGGGCGAGAGGCAGGGGGTACACCCTGGATGGGTCACCAGTCCATCTCAGGGCAATGTAATATATAGTGGATCCATAATGCAGAAAGAAACCGGTAGCAAGGTCAGGCAGGCAGAGGTCAGTGCACGAATCAGCAGGAAAATCAAGCAGGAGGTCGGTAACCATAAACAGACTCAAAATCAAACAGAGAATTCGTAGTATGGTCGAGTCGACAAATAATACTTTGCGAAGTTAGCTAGAAAACCGGTAAATGCACTTGTTACAATTTATTTTCTTACTCGTTTATTCCCTAATTCGGGGTCACAGGGTGTAATGTTTAAAGAACACAAAGCATCCAGGATGTGAGAGCACAAACTTAAATGCGTACACTCTGAAACAGAACCAAAACAGAACAGTAGATAAACTCTGATCTAATGATAACTTGCAGAACTCGGAACTAGGAACAAGACTTAGGCTGTATATCACAGAACAGGTGATCTCGGACATGGAACTGTGAATAATATATAAACGATAATCTGCTTCCTTAAATAGTGCACCATTGCCTAGACGTTAGACTGCAGCCTATCCCAGCACACACAGGTTGCCAGTTCATCACAGGAAACACAGAACAACAACCACTCACGCACACATTTACTCCTATAGGCAATTTAGAATCACCAATCAATCTAACCTTGTGGTGAAGGAAGAAGAACGTACTTGTTTTTGGACTGTGGGAGGAAACCGGTGTACCCAGAGGAAACCCACGCAAGCACAGCGAGAACATGCAAACTCTGCACAGAAAGATCCCCAGCCAGGTCCCACCCCCCGTTACATATAATCAGATAAAAGTTCCTTGACATGCGGCGCGGTGCCGTAGTGAATAGCACAGTCGCCTCACAACAAGAAGGTCCCGGGTTCGGATCCCAGGCCGGGATCTTTCTATGCGGAGTTTGCATGTTTTCCCCGCGCTTGCGTGGGTTTCCTCCGGGTGCTCCGGTTTCCTCCCACTGTCCAAAAACATGCAGATTAGGTTGATTGGAGATTCTAAATTGTCCATAGGGGTGAATGTGTGTGTGAATGGTTGTTTGTCTATGTGTTGCCCTGAGATGGACTGGCCACCCGTCCAGGGTGTACCCCCGCCTCTCACCCTATGTGTGCTGGGATAGGCGCAGCAGACCCGGTGACCCCGAATTCGGGAATAAGCGGGTAAGAAGATGAATGAATGAAAGTTCCTTGACCATTGAAAGATGTTTAAATGAAATAAAATACTTTAAGGTTTTCAATTATTCAAATGAATGTATGTTAAAATGACCTGTTTAATGAATTCTAGTAATGAAATCATTTGTGAACCAGCTGCGTCGAGTCTTGTTCTGCAATGGTCAGGCTGTCTAGTGTCATTAAATTAAGAATGCTATATCTTACTACCCCTGTTAATTAAATTAATGAATCCCACAGTAAATGCCTTGTGTGTTTAAATTACACGTCTAAGTAAGCAATTTTAATTTAAAAGCTAATCATTAAATTCAGTGTGGTGGTGTATTTACACGACTTTTGTGACTTTGCCTGAGATTAGAAACAGTAAAGGTCTCACTGTGCACCAGAGCCAAAATTAAACTTGTTTGACATATTCATTTAGCCTCGAGAAGCACACAGAGTATATTTTATTTTTTTAATAATTTTTTTATTTTATATACTTTATTGATCCCATGATGGAAATTTTTGATTTTTGCAAAGCCCAGCTTGGTAAGTTGGGGGTAAGAGCACAGGGTCAGCTATTGTACAGCACCCCTGGAGCAGGAAGGTTTCAGGGTCTTGCTCAAGGACCCAACAGTGGGGGACTTGAGTCCAGGTCTTCCTTGGCGGTGGTGGGGCTTTAACCCATGTCTTCCTCGTTTTCCGATCAACAACTCAGAATTGAGCCACTACTTTCCCTTACTATATCTGCAGAAACCTGGGATTGGGGATGCATGAACTGTATCTGTCTGTCTGTCTGTCTGTTTGTCTGTCTTTATGAATTTATTGATATAAAGATACATAAATACAACATAAATCAAATGGCAATAAATCGTATTTTATCTTATCTTATTGTATCTTATCTTACCTTATAAGATTTATCT
This sequence comes from Pseudolaguvia tuberculata, assembly GCA_026260255.1. Taxonomy (NCBI): domain Eukaryota; kingdom Metazoa; phylum Chordata; class Actinopteri; order Siluriformes; family Sisoridae; genus Pseudolaguvia; species Pseudolaguvia tuberculata. The sequence continues at coordinate 16,507 of JAOTRA010010466.1, read as the reverse complement.
AACTGAACATCTGAGGGTCTTGCTCAGGGGCCCAGTAATTATTATCAGTCTCAGTTTTGTCTGTTTTGTTATGAGAAAGCCGCTAATAAAGTTATGTATAAGAACACAGTTGATGCCCCCCTCCCCCCTTTCTTAAGTGTAAAGGAAAAAAACTCTATTGTTGAGTCTGTAAGGGTCAAGGATCTTGATCGGTACATATTATTGATATTATTCACACTCAAAGCAGAACCATTCGGTCTGCTAAAAATAACTGGGCCATAGGGAACAAAATCTATCAGACATCCAACAGACACTGGCTAAAAAAGCCAGTGGCCCAGACAGAAAGCAAGCAAACAGTACAAGCTGATTTTTATTTAGCAATAATAAACCGAAGCAGAGACCCCCCTCAAAAATACCTTAACATTCTCTAGATTAGGGCGTGGTGGTAGTGTAGTGGGTAGCACAGTCGCCTCACAACAACAAGGTCCCTGGTTCGATTCCCAGGTCGAGGATCCTTCCGTGCGGAGTGTGCATGTTCTCAACGCGCTTGCGTGGGTTTGCCTTGTGCGTTGGGATAGTTGCCAGCAGACAACCATGACCCCGAATTATGAAAATAGAGGGTAAGAAGATGAATGAATGAATGAATGATTCTCTAGAGTGGTGTAGAGTTTGCATGTTCTCCCTGTACCTGCATCGGTTTTCTCCGTCTACTCCGGTTTCCTTCCACAGTCCACATAATAAGTGATTCAAAATTTTCCATAAGAGCCAGTGTGTGCTTGTAAATCTATGTGTGGCCCAGCGTTTGACTGGCAACCTCTCCAGGTGTACCTTGCCCATTGGTCTATGTGCGCTGGGATAGGCTCAAGCAGACCTTTGTGACCCCAAATTAGTGTATAAGCATGTTGCCAGTATATAACTGGCTGAAAAATCTCCAGCACTCAGGGCTAATGTCCTTGTAAGTCCGATTACTAGAATTAGTATTATTATATGTAAATTAAAAAAGACTTGAAGTTCTAAGATTGTATAATTCACACAGTCTTCAATATGAACCAAATCTGGTACCTTTTTAATAGTAAGTAAAACTATTTTGCGAGCAGATTGCATGGCTGTGCAGATGTGTGGAATGAAAATCGTTGGACCTTAAGATTACCCCCAAACGTGACCTTTTACGGTAAAAGAATACCAGAAGCTTATTTGTGCCATCTGTTTGTATGCCGTGGTTTACAGGAAGTGCGAAGTGTGCTATGCATGGCATGGGCTGATTACATGGTGTAGATGAGTCCCTGGTGAATAATTACAGGATTGTGGTTGAGATTCTGTGACGTTGCCAATGCCACACACCTTGTGCCACAAATTTACAACTAAATTCATTAAAGCAGGTTTGTACATCCTTTAACAAGTCGATTCAGGTATCCATAGTGCTGCCATTATACCAGGTTAAATTGGAAAAGAAATATAAAATAGATATCAGTTACATTTTTAACTAAGACTCTCACACTTTAGTGTACAGCTGCCTGCAATCTATTTATCCTATTCTCTTGAAAGCCGTTATCTCAGTTGTTTCATTTAACCTCCTACGCATCCATTTCTACATTCATTAATCTTCAATCTTGTGTAATGTTTTTTTTTCTGGTTTTGTCTGAAGCAGATTTTAATCATAAGCAGATATGTCTTGCTTTTATTTCATTTTTATTTTTTTAAAGATTCTCGTTTACATTATTGCAGAAGGCTTGCGCATTCCATTTTTAATTCCCTGTTACATTAAATTCTAAAATTTGCCTACACACACGCCACCATGCTAACATTTTTTTTTCCAATTATATTTGTCACATAAATTTTTAAAAACAGCACCCTTGGGGCAGAAAGGGTTAAGTGTCACAACTGTGGCAGACTTGGCAGTGGTGGGGCTTAAACCAAGGTTATGCTGGTCTTACTTGTTGATGGCTAGGCCTCCCTGGTCTTCCAATAGAACCTTAACTATTTGAGTCACAAAACACTGACTAACATTCACTATTGTTCTTGAGACAAATAATTGATATCTGTGGATAATTAAAAAATCCTGTTTTTTAAATTAATCAGAGCATAATTACAATTTATTTTACTTCATGGTCAACTCTCGTTTGGAAAGCTAAATATGAAAAACGGCATCTTAAACACAGAGGAGCGTTTTTCTAAAGGCCAAAGGAAACCAGGGTTTTCATTTGGCTCCTCAGAAATGCAGCTCTATACCAACTCCTTAATCCCTAGAAACTGTGCTGTCATTAAATGTAATGATACACTCTAACGAAGAATGGTAGCAGGTTTTGGTTGTATGTCACGCACAAGAACTCCAAATAGATCTGCAGAATTACATTATCCTTGATAAAAATGAATTTAGAATAAGCAGAAATAAAACTGGCCCTTGATTCTTCCAGTGCTGATTTGTAAGAAAGTAGATATTAATTTATTCATATTCTTTCCCGCTTATTCCCTAATTCGGGGTCACAGGGCGAGAGGCAGGGGTACACCCTGGACAGGTTGCCAGTCCATCTCAGGGCAACACATAGACAAACAACCATTCACACACACACATTCACTCCTATGGACAATTTACAATCACCAATCCACCTAATCGGCATGTTTTTGTACCGTGGGAGAAAACCGGAGTACCCAGAGGAAACCCACCCAAGTGCAGGGAGAACATGCAAACTCCGCACAGAAAGACCTTTTTGTTGTGAGGCGACCGTGCTATTCACTTCGCCCCCCAAAAAAGTATATATAAATTAAGAAATGAATGAGTAATCTTTTAATAGAATTGTTTATTTTCTATATTGCCCTTGGACATATTTATAATCCCAGTATGGGCTAACTGGAGAGTTGTATAACTTGAGTCATTTGGACCATGATTGAGAAACTTATTTCTAAGAACATCAGATTTGCGTTTAAAAACCTTTGTAAGAGGAGCTAAAATGTATTTGCCATTATGTTTAGACTATATGTAGTCGTGGAACATGAAGTAGTTTTCAAAACTTTAATGTGCGGTCTAGAAGAGCTCAAGTAAGACGGCTGGCTGGACTTCAGCAAATCACATATTTTTTAAATACACAACTGCTTATTAGTACCCCTGCTTGTTCATGCCAATCTTAAGTCAGGTTAATCATATGGAAAAAGGACCATGCCTACAGTCATATAGCGTCAATCTAGCACTTACTCATGTTAGCATAAAAATGCAGAACCTATTTACATTTCCACAATTTAGCAGACGCCCTTATACAAAACTACTTACATTTATTTCTTTTATTATGGGGAATTGGGGAATAAGCACCTTGAATGGGGACCCAGCACTGGCAACTTGGTGGTACTGGGAATCGAAACAAGATCTTCCAGTTAGCAGTCCACCCAGTTTACCCACTGCACTACCACTTTAAACTTTAAAGTCAGCAACCATTTGCTTTAAATGTTGCCAACATATGAGCTGGTTTGAGTGACTTTACAATGTAATTTTAGTTTTAGACTTACTTGATACTCAAACATCAAAATATGGATTTACCTTGTGTTTTCAGACTACCATTGTGTTCACGTTTGCAGATATTTCAGTACATTCACTTCCTCTCATAGTCTTAGAATTGGTGCACTTTCCAGTCCACATGGCTTCCTTCACATTAGCATTTATTTTATGTGAACTGTGCTCTGTCTCTGACAAAAATGTTAATGAAAAAGGCTAACTCTGGATTCATTAGTTAACAGGACAGTTAAGGATTAGACAAATGGCACCTCATCTAATGAATCTCATTTTCGACTGCATTATGCAGGATGTAGGGTCAAAATTTGGTGGTGATGGTGATGGTGTAGGAAATATTTTATACATTTTCATTAGGCGCTTTCATAATGAAAATGTGAGTAGTGAAGTGGTAGCCTAGTGGTTAAGGTGTTGGACTAATTCCAGAAAGACCAAGGTTCAAATCCCACCTCCACTGTGGACCCTTGGGCAAGGCCCTTAACCCAGAATTGCTTAGTTGTAAGTCTCTCTGGATTAAAGCGTTTGCCAATTGCCAAACTGTAGCTGTAAATGTTATAAATAAATTGTTGTAACCCTTCAAGACGAGCTATAGAATAACTCCAACTGGGTATATCAGTATTTTACACGTTGTGTCATCATTTGTTTGCACTTTAAGCCATGTCCAAATATACTGGAATTTTTTTTATGGAAATAAGGCTACAAAGCTAAATAAAAATCTCTATCTCTGTGAAAACTCTGTTGCGAGCAAGGTTGCGATATAATCATAACCGTAATGGGAACAGAGGTTGCTCAATTCGGAAACAGTGGTGGCTCAATGGTTAAGTTGCCGAGTTGTTGATTGGTTGACCAGGGGAAGACCTTGGCTCAAGTCTGCCACTGTTGGATCCTTCCTGCTCCAGGGTCGATGTGCAATAGCTAACCCTGTGTTCTGACACGAACTTAAAAAAAAGAATTTCCCTCATGGCATCAATAAATTATAGCAAAATCAAAGTCACGCTGGCCAATCAGAAGGCTCAAAAATGTTTTGTGAGAAAACTGTAACAGGCACTGACCAGTGAATTATGAATACATTCTAACGTCACTGCTGAATGATGAAATGGGATAACAGCATGTAGCATCAGTACATATTCTTTAGGTGACATTCCCTGTCACAAACCTCTCGATAAACTAAAGAAATTACGGATTGAATAACAAAACAACTAAATCCTCAGGTTTCGGCTGCTACGTAATGACACAAAACCTGCAGTTTCTGAAAATCTTTATCCTGGCAGGAGTTTTCAAAAATGTTCAGTTGCATTGCTCTGACTCTGCGGTTGCAGGTGAATAAACGGCCAAATCGCATGCAAAGTGCTCTAGTTTTGAAAATATCCATGTTTGTGTGGAGACCACCTTGGTTTACCTAATAAATTAGTCAGCATGCAATAATAAAAACAAACCCTAACAAGTGGAACACAGTAAAGGGTCATGACAATAAATAAAAATCAAAATGTCTGGCCAAGTGACCTCAGGGTTCATAGAATGTCATTACATCTATGAGTCATACAAACAAAGAACTAGCAGCCTCAAATCTAATTTGTTTTTATTGCAAAAACATTTTATGTAACTTATGCACTTTTTATTCGAGGTTAAAAGTCCTGATTAGAGGAGCATGTTGTAGGCTTCAGTCTATTTTTAGTAACATCTTTATTCATTATTATCTATTATTCATGGTTGACATTTTTCTGTGCAACATTATTGAGGTACTTCAAGTTTCTTTTGGTTCTTAAGCAAAGACACTGAAATGTTGATCTTAAATGGTTTCGTGTAAATAAATATTTGTTTAATATTTCATATGTTTATATAAGATGTATTGAGATATATACTGAGTTTAATTAAATGTCACAAGCTGTAATGTTATAATTCCTTATGCAGCCAATTATTATTATAAAAAGATTTCTAAATTTCCAAATCCAAAATAAAAGCAATAAAAAGCAATCTATGATCTGTGCATTGGTAAAGCAGTTCAAAAGTTAAAGCTAAAAAGTCCAAAACTTTAATTTTGTCAGCCTTTTCTGCTATAAAGACATGATCTTCTATGGAACATAGAGGTCAAGGCCAGCATACTCCCCTCATCCATCAAATAAAATGCTCCACCTTCTAGGTGTCCCGGTGTACTTTTAGCTGAGATAGCATCAGTCCAACTCTCTCTGACATCCACTGGCTGCTTTGTCTTTGGAACACTTTGCTTTAGAAAAAGCCAGTCCTGGCCAGCAAGATATCTCACGTTTTACTGCTCGCTCTCAGCGGGATGGAGTGTCTGGATCACAGACCGTCTGAATAGACTGCTGAGCTCTAGGAAGCGCTTTGTGTTGGACTTTAATGCTTGGAGAAAATTGGTTTGGATCTGACCTAAATACAGGTCATTTCTAAAAAAAAGACAAAGAAAAAGAAAAAAAGTTTCCCTTATGCAGTATGGTCTCTTCTTCTTCTCCTTTCGGCTGCTCCCGTTAGGGGTCGCCACAGCGGATCATTCTTCTCCACATTCTTCTCCATAAGTAGAAGCTAAACATGCAAAGATCTAGCTACATGAGATGTTGAAAAACATAAAAAATAAAAAAAATTGTTTGGCCCTTGAGCATTATTCTTAACCCTCCGAGAGCATCATATCATGACTGACCCTGCACTCTGACTCCTTGTGACTCCAAGACTGACTTACTTGGAAAAACTTGAAAAACAATAGAGGTCTCTGAACTAAAGTGAATGTGGTTTATACAGTAATGTTGTTGTTCTCAAAATGTATTATACTTTTGATAGTTTAGTATTAGGAATTGTCAGACTTACTTACTTATCCAGGGTAACATATATTTTAACTTTAAATGAGTAGTTAAAGGCATTTGGTCATGAGCTCAGCAGTGGCAGTGCAGTTGTTGACAGGAACCCATGATATTTTGATCAGGAATTCAACACCTTAACAAGTCATCTACTAATCAACCGACTTATGAAAGACCAAAACCGGGACGTGGAGGAAAGGTTAAAAATGTAGTTTATGCTATCAAATGTATTATCTTTGGTTTTAAAACGGTTATTAATCTTCAAATAAGTATAATTATTAAAGGGTCATTGTCAAAGAGATGGTCCTTACAACCAGACTCTGTAACAGTTTCTTCCCTCACGCCACCAGACTCCTCAACATGGAGGGGAGCTGAGTGGATGAACATACAAAACACACACTCTTACATATACACACACACACACACACACACACACACAGATTTGCTGTTCTCACAAAACTTTACAACTGCACAGATCACTTCATCACAGTGATCACACATGTCACTTTAACTGCATCTGCCTATTCTGATGTTTCTTTTTGCTTAACTACCTCATTTATTAATATAGTTCATAATAGTTCATTCAAAAGAATCTCTACCTCACTACCAATCTTAGTCGGTGTCTATGTCCTGTCGGTGTTATTGTCCTTATCTGCTGTCTTTGTGTTGCACTCGTCTCACCGTTTGCACTGTTTGCACTGTTCTTCCATCCATCCATTTTCTTGCCCGCTTATTCCCGAATCCGGGGTCCCGGGGGTCTGCTGCGCCTATCCCAGCACACATAGGGCGAGAGGCAGGGGTACACCCTGGACGGGTCGCCAGTCCATCTCAGGGGCACTGTTCTTATTGTAAGTAATTATTCTAAGTAAGGAAGTAATGAGTAAGTCTCATTTTAAGGTATACTGATCCGTCATATCTGGTTAAAATGACAAAAAAAACTTTGTTGACTTTGAAGGAATCCCAATCTCATATTTGACTCAGGATTCACAAATCTAAGTTTGAAGTTATATTGTTGCTCACAACAACATCAACATATAAATACAGGCTGAAAATTACATCATTCTGTTTTGCTAATTAGCTTTTAGCTAATAACTGTAGGATCAAGTAGCTGACTGAGTTGTTTTTGCATTGTCAGAAACATAAGAACTCAAAATCGGAGGTACTGGTTTATCTGAACTCTAGGTTTCAGAGAATCCATCAGAATCGTAGAGCATAATCTATAGTCCATTGATCTGGTGGATTCTAAGGATTTTGGCCCTCTAGTGGAGAGAAACTGGCAGAATTTCATGAGACTTGGATCTATTCAATGAGCGAATCAGAAGGATTCTGATTTTTACATAGATTAGCATTTTACTTCTTTACATGTCAAAAATCAAGTATTGGACTGCTAATTGGAATATCCGGATTCAATTCCCAGCCCCACCCGGTTACCACTGTTGGACCCCTTAAGGCCTCTAACCACTAATTGTTCAGTTGAATAAAATACGTGAATGCATGTTACTCCGCATTAGTAAATATTAAATATTGAAAGAAATGATTACTGGTGGACGGTACGGTGGTGTAGTGGTTAGCACGGTCGTCTCACAACAAGAATGTCCCGAGTTCAATTCCCGGGCTGGGGATATTTCTGTGCAGAGTTTGCATGTTCTCCCTGCACTTGCGTGGGTTTTCTCTGGGTTTCCTCCCACAGTCCCAAAACATGCAGATTAGGTCGATTGGTGATTGTAAATTGTCTATAGAAGTGAATGTGTGTGTGAATGGTTGTTTGTTTATGTGTTGCCCTGAGATGGACTGGCAACCCGTCCAGGGTGTACTCCCGCCTCTTGCCCTATGCGTGCTGGGATAAGCTGGTAAGAAGATGAGTGAATGAATGAATGATTAGGGGTAATTAACGGTAAGTCTTGATACTATAAGCAGAATAAAAGTCTGTTATGTGCAGTGATTGGAAAATAATCACCTGCTTTTGGTTTGTGTAAATATTTCCCCCTAACAGCACACTCTGTAGTATGTTACAATAATAGCTGTTATTAAATAATTCATTATATAACAAAGTGTTCCTTGTAAAATGTTTCATTAACTCTAACAGATGTCTTTCATCATGCTGTTTGTTATATCGAGATGAAATGCACTCCATATTTAGCAGTAAACACTCCACAGTGGCTCTCTGCATTTTTTTATCCAATTCCAGACCTGATTTAAAGCCTATTTTTTTTCTAGGTCACTGAATTGAATTTAAACACATGCCACATTGTATTAGAAATTTAATTTGAGCCCCATTTTAAACTTTTAGTATAATTACTTTTGAAAATAACTCTCAGACTAATAGAGACACACAGGACAGTTTCTCTGCATAATTCTCTGCACTGTGAATAACATTTAATATATAACTGCTATATATATATATATACAGTGGGTACGGAAAGTATTCACGCCCTCTTAAATGTTTCACTCTATGTTATATTGCAGCCATTTGCTAAAATCATTTAAGTTCATTTTTTTCCTGATTAATATACACACAGCACCACATATGGATAGAAAAACACAGAATTGTTGATATTTTTGCTGATTTATTAAAAAAGATAAACTGCATTTCTTTGCTGTGACACTCATATATTGAACTCAGGTTAATTTCTGTCCATTTCTTCTAATGATCCTTGAGATGGTTCTACAACTTCATTTGAGTCCAGCCGTGTTTTATTAAACTGATTGGACTAAATTAGGAACGCCACACACTCCTGTCTCTATGAGACCTTACAGCTCACAGTGCATGTCAATGGTTTCCTCTGGGTACTTCGGTTTCCTCCCACAGTTCAAAAATATGCAGATTAAGTCGATTGGTGATTCTAAAATTTTTATATGGCTTTTCCAGGCTGTACCCCTGCCTCTCGCCCTATCTGCGCTGTGATTGGCTCCAGCTGACCCCGTGACCCTGAATTAGGGAATAAGCGGGTAAGAAGATGAATGAATGAATTAATAATTTCCGTACCCACTGTATACCCCTGTGTTTCGGTATGTCTTTGTCTTGTATTATTGTAAAATTCCCAAAGTGTAATGTCTCTTCTTGTTCAAGTGGCAATATCGATATGCTAACATATTTAAATGTTATGAAACTACTAAACATCTGTAGTTTCTAGATTTACCATATACCTTACACATATCATTTATCATTTATTTATTTAATGAATTCCTTTGTGCCAGATTCTAAATGCTAGCATAGTTCTGAGAATGATTTTCTCACGAGTTTGTCTTCTGTTTCATTTGCAAAGTTTCTGTTGCATCCTATCCCACTTGTCCTGCTTCCTTCTCTTCTACCACAGACCATGACACGGATCTCTACACCTAACATTAGTGTGTAATCTCACAAATACTCCTGTGTATGAATAAAAAAAATCCTTCTCTACTCCAAAAACAAATGGAATAACTATTCCAAAAGTGTGAAGGTAAGATAGATGTGCTGGTCAGGTGACCCAAAACCTTTAACTATTTGTTTTATGTATCTAGATGATGACTGACTTAATTTCATCAGTCAAACACTGATTTTGAAAGTACCAAAGCCTTCTAGCTTTTTGAACACTCGACTGCGAATTAAAACCAGATGACTTGCCACAGCAGTGACCGCAGCACACCCAAGCAGGAACCACCACTTACATTTCCCATCGCTGGTCTAATCTCCAACTTGAAACTTTCCTAAATTAGAGAATTAAAGAGCGGCCTCGTTATTCCTACGCATTAAAATTATGTTCCAGTGCGTCCGCAAAATGAGTCACCTTTTATGACCACTGCTAAACACATGCTGCCGAGGTCGTAAAACATGTTTAGTGCCGGATAGCACATAAATCAAGTCCTTATTGAAGGTTTGGTAGAGTGTTTAAGAATGTGTGGTAGGTGCACTGAGACAGACACCCTTTTCTCTGTCGGTTTATTCGTGTGCCTCACTAAAATGTCCTCCTTTTTGGCCGATTCACACAGTAAACTGGTAACAGTAAAAAGAGGAAAGAATCCCTTCATCCAGGGGGATTAAAGCAGCTGAAATATTGACGCTTACTAAATGCATGTTAGAGAAACCCGAGATTGAGGTCATATGCTGTTCGAGCTACAAACTCTGGGAAGAGAATCGGCTAATGAAATGTAGCCTGGACTGCAGCACAGTGGCCATTTGTTCACTCTGTCCGTATGTCCTGCAGTGTTAGTGTTTTCTGCTTTCTCTCTCTCTCTTTCTTTCTGCATCTGTCTGTTCATCCATTCACCCGACCATGAAGGATTCTGTCTCTTAGGATGATCTTTATGTTGATCTCTCTCTTTTTGTAAGTCATAATGTCTTTCTTTTTTTTCTGTCCGTCTGTCCACATCTCTCTCTCTCTCTCTCTCTCTCTCTCTCTCTCTCAGTTCATATTGTATTTTTGTATTGTCTTTTTTTGAAGGCTCTAGATTTGTATCACATTGTCTTTCTTTCTTTCTTTCTTTCTTTCTTTCTTTCTTTCTTTCTTTCTTTCTCTCTTTTTTTCTGTATGTATGTAAGGGTAGGGTGAGTGTTTTATCACTGACCAAGTTTTAAATATTTTCAGACATCTCTGTTTTTTAATCTTCGCCCCCACTCACGGTCAGACATTTTCAAGGAATGTGTGAAGCTTAGAAGTTGTGGTTAGGCCCCTACACACATACATACACACCCCTGTTTTCAACACTCCAAGCCTCTACTTTTAATAATTCTTGTGGTTTTTAAAATGTGGCTCATCTGGATAAATTGTCTCACAAAAAAAAACAATAAAGACAAAAAATGTAAATCTTTTATCAGTATCAGTGTAAATTCTTTCTTCAAAATGTTCTTCCATTTTCTAAAGTGCATCAAACAAATTTGCAATGCAGTCAAGGACACTGTTACCTTGTAAACTATTGATTAATATTAGAAAAGGGTGAGGTTGTGTGTGTGTGTGTGTGTGTGTGTGTGTGTGTGAGTGTGTGTGTGTGTGTGTGTGTGTGTGTGTGTGTGTTCTGGTGAGAGATATTTCCCCATATCCACGTCCTAAATTATAGTCTGAATGTAACCTGTAATTACATTTCACCTTTACAAGCTTATGGTGCTGAAAAAACCCCTAGTGTGTCAGTATTAGCTGAAGGCATAGCATCCAATCTGAGTTCGGGCCACGTTCATTTTTAAAGGACATGTGCAAAACATTTTGGCCATCTAGAGAGTGAGAATGTCTAAGGCACGATATAACTAAAAACCAAACATTCCTGTCCTCCATCAGCAGAGCAGCGTGCTTCACTGTTGGATTATTCTAAACTGGTGCTGAATCCCAAATGAATCCTATTTCATGCCGTTTTACAGCAAAATGTTTTCCAGCCCACTGTAAAAAAAAAAAAAAGACACCATCTCCATCCCAAACGCTACTTCTTTCCGAGCTGCCACATGTTGACACCCCACCCCTGTCTGCCTGTAAAATGTCAGCATATGTGACTTGTTATTTTCAGTCTTTAATTGGAATCTGTTAATTCGCAGAATTACGTGTAAAGACAATTAGCATCATTTTAGAAGTAGCATTAGTTTCCACTTCGGTAGCAAAACACAGGCGAATGTTTCGATTCAGCTGTAAAAGTAGTACATGGGATGATAATGGAAAAGTCTTTTCAATTTACAATTTAACAAGATTAAATCTTAAGAATGGTGACTTTTTATGTGGTCCAGAGTTTACGTGTATGTCAAAAACAAAAACTGCTAAAACAAAATTGCTTCTTGGATTACATTTACCTTTAATAGAAAAAGTATCGTTGTCAGGAGTGTGTATCAACCAGCACCTTAATTCAGCAGTCAGTCCTTCAGCATGAGTATAGATAATGTGAAGACAATCCCACAGTGTAAAATAATCTACAATCACTGTCTTATTTATGCCTTAATCAGTATGTGCACATAGCCCCACGCTATCGCATTAAATGTAAATTCATACCTATAACCGCCAAAAGTCTTATTAACCTTTTCCCAAATTAATCCATCAAGATTGGATCACAGTCGGATACCATGAAACTCGACCAGACAACGGTCTACCTAGAATGTTCATTCATTCATGTGTCCATTCATTCATTCATCTTCCAACCTGCTTATTCCCTAATTAAAGGGTCAGAGGGGTCTCCTATCCTATCCTATTGCACATAGGATGAAAAGCATGGATACAGCCTGGACAAGTCTCCAGTCCATTGCAGAGCCACACATAGACGAACAACCACACATCACTCCAATGGGCAATTTAGAATCCCAATCATCCTAATGTACATGTGGGCTCAAGTCCGCCAATTGAGCCACATGTTGGCTCTTTGAGCAAGACACTTAACACTTCCTGCTCCAGGGCGCTGTACAATAGCTGACCCTGTGCTCTGACCCCCAACTTACTAAGATGGGGATATGCGAAGAACAGATTTCACCATATGTTGTACTCTGTATAATCATGTATGTGACAAAAATTTAATCCCTTGCTTTTCCTTTCTTGTTCTTTCTTTCTCTCTTTTTATCTTTACCTCTCTCCCACTGTCCGTATCTTTCTCTTTATCATTCTCTCTGTCCTTATCTGTTTTTCTCCCTCGCTTTTTATTTCTATTCAGACCATTCATTCAATCAAAGTTGATATTTAAATTTATTCCTTGCAGAACATTTGTCAATGGAACAGGGGTGAAACATTACAAACTCATGGGAATCTTATTTACCCACAGATATACCTTACTCAAATCCTTTCAGACATGCGGAAACAGTGTTGGAGTGTCTTAAAGTGAGTAACATGGAAAAACATTGTGCACAACTATGGGCTTCCATATTTGTAGCAACAGCTTGTAGAAGAACCACATATAGATCTTGTGATAAGTGTCTCCAACATTGTAGCTTGCCTTAAAGTTATTATATTAGAAACCTTAAAGTTATTATATTAGAAACCTTCATAGCTGCTGTTTTGTCGCAGAATAAAGCCGGGTTTGCATAAGAATATGGCATAAATCATTGAAAGGCAACATGTAACATGACTAACACAAGCGACTTCTTTAAGTGGTATTGTAAGCAATTGATGATTTGCCTACCCCAGTGCACATAGGGCGTAAGGCAGGGGTACACACTTGATAGGTATCTAGTCCATGGCAGAAATAGATATAATCTATTTACTACTAAATCATGGCGGGAAAGAGCATCATGGAACTTTCTCTACACATACCCAATTGAAACTCATAACTAGTGCTGTAATAATGGCTGAACACAAATGTTTGCCATTTTCATACTCTTCGATTTCAATCTCTACTGCTTATCCAGACGCAAAGGTCACAGTCCGATCAGTCCAAGTGGCACTGGATAAACACTAAAACACCGGAGCAAACAAGTCGATAGGTTTTGTTGAAGACTTTCCCCGTAATTAGTCTTACGTTCTTATTACCTATAGATGAAACAGTCAATCATCCTGCCAATGACTTTCAAAATGGCGGATGATTAATGTTGGTTTCCGTTTTATCTCCTAATTTTAGTTACATAATTAGGTCTTGTGGTCTTACTGGAATTACCAAGTGCAATGTATAAAGAAGTGTTATTTCACCGTGACTAAAAGATCTCAGATACTCCCTTTTTTCTGTAAAATTCAGGTAAATTAAATGCACTTTTTTTGATTCTAGCAAGTTTAAGCTAGTTTTAGATTGTCAACTGTTTTTTTGGGCCATTTATTTAAACAACTGCTACTCCAGAATCTGAAGTAAACCCGAACAAACATGTGGTGAACATACAAACTCCACAATGAAAGACCTCTGCCCGGGAATCAAACCTAGGCCTTCTTGCTGTGAGCCGATTGTACTGCCAAAGCATCGCGCTGCCAAATCTTTTAGCCTAATCTTGCTTAAAACTATTACATTGGTTGTAACTACACACTACTACAGGTCAAAGTCATACCAGCACATTACTAAGATTCCATCACAACATACATCCATCATTTTTAGAAACCTGACTAGGCAAACATTTAAGTGTTAACTTAATCACCATTTACAATTACATTTATAGCATTTGGCAAATGCTCTTGGCTGAGCGACCTATATTTTATCTCTTTTTATAATTGAGAAATTGGGGGTCAAGGGCCCATCAGTGGTTGCATGGTGGAAATGGAATTTGAATGCAGGTCTTTCTGGTATTAGTCCAACACCCTCACTACTCACAATCTCGAGAACGTATGTTATTTACAATTCTCAAAGCTCAGTAATGTCAAAAAAGTCTCATAAAATACCCTTTACCTTTTCCAATGGCAATTTGAGGAATTTCTCATGGAAAGTGATTAGATCAATCTAGACTTTTCTCTGTTTTGGCACCAGACTGGTGGAATGGACATCAATGGTACTGTCTCTTTCTCAAATACCCACCACTTGACATTTTAACACCCAAAGAGAATATCTATGTTGCTCTTTCAACAGTTTGTGTTGGTTGTTACACTTGGATTCTCAATCTAACTTTCCTGTATTGAGCTGCTTGGCAATGGCATGAAAGGCAGGAGGAATACACCTGGGACAGTTGGCCTGTCTATCACAGGGCACAGTGCAATTAAATTGTTTAAAACTAATTGTCCAATAAGCAACTTTTTATTTTGATGGAGGATTGAAACGAACTTGTAAACTGTTTAAACTTAAACTAATGCTCTTATCTAAGAAAAAGAAAAGCTAACTTTGTTAGCATAATTAGCTTTCACTAAACCAAAATGTGAAATACAAAGTTCCAAAGATTCAGAAGGTCATGCCAGTGAAAGCTGGTATTAAATCTGTCTCTCGCAGTTTTAATGAACCAGGCTAAATAAAAAGGCAATGAAATCTCTTGACACACAGTTTTGTGGAGAAACTTTATTATGATGTAATGCAGATGCAACGCAACCCTCTTTATATCTTTGTGAAAGATTTATCCAGAACTTAGATAAAAAAATGTAGCATTGAAACAACAGAAAAACCCCAACAAAAAAACATGTCATTAAATATATCTATATATACAGCAAGATTACATTTAATGTAGAAGTAATGTTTACCATGTGTTTGGTAGGTGTTATATTTTATTTTATTACTTTAAATTTAAAATCGATTGCATTTTGTCCCATGGTATACTGGGAAAAAATGCCCAAGGCAACATAAATTTACCTCAAAGGCATGTAAGCGCAAGTAAAATCTCCAATTAAGTTTCACTTGCATATTATTATTTCCTTACACCTCTAGTAAGGCTTTCCTCTAAATTATTTCTAATGAAATTCGGGTACTGGTGTTGAGAGAAACTTGGGTACTGATGTTGGGTGCAGTCAGAGTTCCAGTTCTTCCCAAAGATTACACACACCATGTTTGTGCTCAGGGTCTTTGTGCAGAGGAACATTGTCATGCTTAATAGTATTTTGGTTTATAGAGAAACTGCTCTACTTTTCTGTTTATTTTTCTTCATTTGTTTGAAATGTCCCACAATCAGATAAATTTACGTTTATATCATTGTACATACAGAAAGTGTGTATTAAGAGCATATGTTGGCTGGGTGGAATAACTCACCAGCAAATTGGGACAGCCTACATCATTGCAAGTGTGGGTATTAGGACAGGGTCATAATTTCTATACAGTTTTAAGTTTCGCTAGCTACCTATATTTGCAATTGCTCCAACTTCTGCAAAGTGGCAGACATATTCATTGATTAAAGCCTGATTAAAAGAATTTATCAGTATTGGCAATTTATCTACGAACCCAGAGGAGATCTGCAACGACATAGTGAGAAATGAGCATCTCAGCACTCAAGGGTTCAATTTCCCTACAGCTATCAGGCAACGTCACAAAAAACATAATTAGCCTAAGCAATTTAAATAAACTAACTGTTATACTGCTTTGCTAACATTTATCTTTAGTTAAAGGAAAGAAACTCTGTCATAATGAACAGCTTCTTATTTTATAATACTATTTTCTCAATCTTGCAGAGCTGTCAATGTTTCTGAAAGCTCCAACACTGAAAGCCCTCAGCTGGCACTGCTCAACGCTGCTAGTTTATTTACACTACAACAAGCAACACTATAGGAGGCTGCTCTGAGAATTACTCATCTAATCTAATGTGTTTGTCATAGCAATTTCTGAGAGCCGTGCGTATATATTTGGCAACCATTCAATGTACATTTGAGGCTTAGTAAAGACTTTAACTATGTATATGTGTATTTATAGTTACATGTGTACCTGTATTTATGTATGTGTTTATACAACTATA
>JAOTRA010009778.1:0-23166 GCA_026260255.1 Pseudolaguvia tuberculata | reverse complement strand
TCTATCTATCTATCTATCTATCTATCTATCTATCTATCTATCTATCTATCTATCTATCTATCTATCTATCTATGTATTTATTTATTTATTTATTTATTTACTGTTCTTTTGCCCTTTGGTAGAATTTTTTGATAAGATACCAGTTTTAGGTCTACATAATTTATGTAGTGGTGGAAATGAGAGGTTGCCAGATTGGAATGTTGCCATATTGGAGTAATGTCTTGAAGAGCAAACAGGCTGCTAAAGGAATTGGATTCTGTGGCTGGTTGATGACACATTTAGGTTGCCAGATTGGAGTCCAGGTGTCAGGTGGGCGTGAGCAAACTGAATCACATACCACAGCAAATATTAGACTGTGATCACAGCATAAACGTCATGCATCAAGGTGACAAGATAAAATACAGACTATGTTCTGGACAACATACAGCATACTGGACAGCATTCTCCTTTTAGTTATGCTGTTATAATTAGTCCTACCGGAGTGCGACTGCATCATTCCTGCTATATGTTTATTACCCAAATGAGGATGGGTTCCATGTTGAGACTGATTCCTCTGGTTTCTTTCTATTTCTCTTTCCTACCATTGCATTGCTTTGCTCATTAAAAACAAACTTAATTCCATTGCTTCAAATTTCATTAAAGTTGCTTTGAGACAATAATCATAATAAAATAAATATACAAATAACATTGAATTGAATTAAAGTATGGAACCTAGAAAAGAAGAAGAACAAGAACAAGAACTTATGATAGAAAATGGGTTTTATTTATTGAACAAATTATTAGTGAGTTTTATGAATTGTTACAATATTATCTAGCAATAATGTTAATGTTAATAAATGATGTTAATAAATTCCTTCATGCTTACCTATAATACAGAATGGCTTTCGAACAAACCGCAGTCGTCCCTGCCATCCTCGATACCGGCAGCAACAGCCTGCGGACCAGACCCGCACAAGGTACTCCATCCCAAACACAATAATCATCACAAACTCCTGTTAGAAGATAAAATATGAATTATGCCATGGGGCAGCTCTGTCGGTAGATTTATGTGGTACTTTCCTTTGAAAGTGAAAATGTCTTTGGTGTTTTCTACAAAGATTCTCTGGTGGTTCAATACTGAATAATAAATGAGGGAATTGTTATTTTTATAATGTTCTCCAGAATTACACTTCAGCATTCTGATTCGTAATATACACTAAAATCCCCTTTTCAGTTTTTGTTTCTTGTTTGTGTGTTTCCGAAACGGAGGCAAGACAGATTTACAAGCATAATAGAGAGCAAACATGATTACAAAAACGGCCGCTAATCACTGATTTTATTAGCGTAGCTGCAGAAGCTTGTAACAAGACCTAACTGAACAGCCTCATTTTCTCCATGTTTGCATTGATCTGGATTGATATGCTGATGATTCATTAAGCTTTAAGGGTAATACATCTTAAGTGCTTAAGTTATTTCACTATATATAGCATATATGTCAGTGTACAGTTAAGAGTCTCAGTGAGGGAGTGGTTTGTACGTCACTGAGATTTATAGCAGAACAAAGCAGCCAGGAATAAAACATGTCTAACGAAATAACCCTTATCATGGTTTTGATCTGCACTTTCTGCAGTACATACTTTCAGCACGGCTTCCATTAACATCCAGTAACATGCATGATGTCTCATTTTTCTCACATAGCTGTATTTACTTGACTTATACAATACATACAGTATGAGCTTAAAATTTCGTTTATAACCTAAAGTTTAGTTTAATTTATGACACTGATAAAGGGGTGGCTCGGATGTAAAGGTATCAGACTACTAACTGGAAAAATGCAAGTTCAATTCCCAGGAACGCCAGGATGCTACTGCTGGGCCACTGAGCAAGGCCCTTAACCTAAAACTGCGTAGCTGAATATATGTGTGAGTAAAAATCATAAACGGGGGAAGTAGTAGCTCAATTATTAAGGTGTCCTGCTAAATAGAGGGTCGGGTATATATATATATATATATGAGTTAGCACCTCAGTCGGCTGACTACAAACTAAAATACCTCTAGAAAACTACTGGAGTCTACTTTTATATAAGCTTTAAGACATTATAAAGAGATTGAAGGCTGAAAATGGACTTAACAAAAAAGAAGTAAATGCATTCTTTAAAGGGTTTCAAGTAAATGAAATAAGAAGAATTACTTGTAAATGAAATATAAAAACTCATTGAGTTTTACCGTGAAAATCACAAGGTTCTTTACTGAAATGTTTATACAGTAGCAATTTTTCACAAATTCAGCTTACCAGAATAAACAGTGCATGTGAGCACATTTCTTGGTGATCTGGAATGGTTGAAAACACAGATAGCACCAGACAGCCAAACACCAGCACAAACCTGAAAGACAAGAAACCAGAAAAATGATAAATTTAGACTTTTTTTAAATATTAAATTTCGCTAAACAATGCTGTTTATTTAGTTATTGAACTAGTACTTTCTTTAGGTAGATAATAGAAACATGGAAGTCAGAAAAGAACAAGACATACAGGGACATACATGGAATAAGCAGTCAGAGAAAAATCCAATAGGATGAATGAATCAGTCAATGAAACAGTAAAACAAACAAAAAGGTTCCCTTCCAGGGACAAATAAAAATCCTGTAGTTAGGGATTTGCTGCTGAACCCAGCTTAGCCTTGTTGTCCTGACTGACTGAAATAGTTTGCCATACCTCAGATTCCTAAAGTGATTAACATCACTCAAAATCCCATAACAATCTCCTGGCCACAAATTGTTCTTTGGAAATAGAGGCACACACACACACACACACACACCCCATGACCTTTCAAAAGGTTTCACCCTTCATTTTCCGTTACGCTAATCTGAAATCCAGGCAGGAGAAAACCGCTGCAGGCCGTCTGAAATGTGAGGTTTGAGATGTAAATTGCTGACCCTCGTAAATTGCAAGGTGAACATCTGCGAGTAATCAACGGCAAAAGCCTGCTCCAGGCATAATGGCCCCAAGGCCAAATATCCACAAGTCTTTCCTATTAAATCCTCCCCTTTATTCAAATAAAACTGTACCACTCGTTCTTTTTGATTGATAATAATCATATCCCAACCAGACATATATTTACTGCTCAGATCTGCCAAAATTACCAAGGAAAAATCTATTTTGGTATAAAAGTCTAGCATGGGCAGTGGGAGAAGGAAGCAGCTGCTCTATATAGTTACTAACCAATGCGGCCACTGTCCCACCCTTTCATTTCCTATTTAATCTATTTGAAATGTGGAAGGTTTTTGTGATGATTAATCCAAACAATGCCTAAGTATGCCGCAGCTTTAAATAAAAAAAAATTTATTTTAAACATATAAAACTCATAGTTTTTTTAAATTTTGCATTAATTTCTGCAATAAATAGCTAAAATAGCTGAATTCACAATATTCATTATTGGTCAGGTGTTTAAATTCTTAAAGTCAATAATTTCAATAAGAATGGCAAAAAAAACCCTCTTTTCAGTGTGTATCATGGTCATAATAATGATTTTGTCTTACAAATCTTTCCTGAGGGCAGCACGGTGGTGTAGTGGTTAGCACGGTTGCCTCACAACAAGAAGGTCCCAGGTTCGATTCAGATCTTCCTGTGTGGAGTTTGAGTGTTCTCCCCGTGCTTGTGTGGGTGTCCTTCGGGTACTCTAGTTTCCTCCCACCGTTCAAAAACAGGTACATTATGTTGATTGGTGAGTTGAAAATTGCCCATAAGAATGAATGTGTGTGTAAGTGGTTGATCGTCTATGTGTGCTGATGGACTGGCAAACTGTTTCATCCTATGTGTTCTGGGATAAGGTCCAACAAACCCCTGTGACCCCAAATTAAGGAATTAGCGGGTTAGAATATAAATTAATGACATATATTATGACAATGTTCTTAAAGTTATGCAAACTAAGAAAATGGTTTACAGAAAGAGAGACACATAGAGACAGACAGACAGACAGACCCACACACACCCCAACTTCGATTGGTCATTTAGTGGGCTTCTATCCACTCAACCTTGCTCTGCTTTTGATCCAGCAGGGTCAGCAAAGCTAGATAGGATTCTGGAGGGAGGAAGTCTGAGGAGGCTCCTGCCTTTCCTACCGGGTCCCAGGAGGCTTCTGCCTGGTCTGTAAAGGCTTCAGCTGCAACTGCCTGGTCTCTGGTCTGTGGAGGGCTGTTCTGTGGAGGTCTGTGGAGGCTTCAGCCACGTCTGCCTGGTCTGTGGAGGACCCAAGCCTTCTGGTGTTGTGTGACCTAACCCCTGTCCGGAGGAAGGAGGTCTGGAACTGCTGGTCCTTCCTCCAACCTCCCTTTGTTCATGCTTCTCTGTATGTTTGGTTTTGGTTCGGTTTTCAGGTTTCTGCCGACCCCGCCAGGAGCTTCTTGTAGGAAGCCTGGAGGTGTTCATAAGGGGAGGGGTACTGTCACGCCCCCCCTCTCATGGCTCGTGTTTTGCTGTTCATGTCTCTTGCATGAGTTTTTGTCCTTATGCATTTGTTCCTAACCTCATGTCTGTTTATGTTTCTTGTATCCCTGTTTAAGGATTATCCCGTTCTTTCTAGTTTTTATTATAGAATTTATTGTGTGATTTGTTATTTTGGACTACCTTTTGAAGATTCAACTTCTAGTTATAACCACCAACCCTGCGAATTTTTGTGGCAGTGTGAAGAAAACATTTCACTATATGTAGTGTATAATCTGTCATAATGTGTCAAATGAAATTGGAATTAGAAATCTCTCACCATGTTTGCTTCTGAGATAACGATTATAACAACTACAGGAGTGGTAGAGGAAGTTGTTTGACACGCACGAAGGCTTTAATGAAATGTTAATGTCACCATAAATCAGTTTTAAAGCTAGAACAAAAAACTATAGTAAAAAACCTATATGTTGAAAGACGGAGCAAATCGTGTGCTAATTAATGCTAATGCCGCTGTTTTTTTAAAAACAAAATTTCATCAACACCATTAGCTGCAGAATGCACCAGGCTTTTTTTTTTTCAATATGCACATTATGAAACAGCTATTATGTAATATTATTTCCTTAGCTGCTACAGAACTGCAACTGATCTCAGTTGATTGTGCTAAAAGTGTTTCATTAGACAGAACCGCAGTTCGGTTCTGCTTATATGTCTGTGAAGGAACAGAGTAATGTCTGTGCTGTTTTATATATAAGCTAACAGACATCCGCAATTAGCAAGCGTTGCTCTTAGCGACTAGGGGGAGGAAAAATGCCATCCTTCCCACCAACAGTGTAACATAATTATGCTCTTTCACTGTGACATCTTCAGGATTTTAACCTGCAATCTCCCAACAACAGGGTGTTTACACAGCTCCGTCAACCACTAAACCAGAATTATAAAGCAGAAACTACTGAAATATTGACAAAAGAAATAATATATATATAAAAGAATGTAATGGGCAGTGTTGTTTTATTGTATGCCAGCCATAACAACTCGGTTTTTTTTGTCTAATCCAAGTGTAATTATCTTCAGCTAGCACTCTGACCATCAACAGCTGTGTTGGCAGTGCAGTGATTTTTGTGATACTGCTCCAAAAAGAATGAGAACACGCTGTCATGTACAGGCTTGTGATGGCGGCAGGGGATTTAGGATCAGATCAAAGGTCAAACAGGGTCACATTTAGGGTTCCAGCAGCGCGTGTGAAAGTAGTGGGCGCTCTAAGGGTAACCCGACCCTTAATAGTGACCTTGACCTGAATATGATGGCTTTGTGCGCTTTTACAAACTATCCCCATCCAGCTGTGCTGCAGGGAAAACAGCTGGAAAGGAGCCTAAGCAACGGTCAAACGCTTTTCAAAACACACAGTCAGTATTAAAGTGTGCATGGCGATGCATAGGGGACATGTTTGATTCTCTTTAATGACCACAGCTGGAAGATATTATATCATAACATCACATTGTTTTTCTTTTTTCTTGAATGCTCACTGGGAAAATTCAAGTAACAGAAGGTTTAATCTGAGGACAGATTCAGATGTACGTCCATGTGACGCATGTAACACACACTGGGAAATGTGAGATCTGAAGGAGACACAGCTTTTATTGTCAAGTACCAGTGTGTCAGGCTGCAAACACTGATTTCAAAGGAGAAAAAAATAGAAAAGGAAAAAAAAGGAAGTAAAAAGTAGATCACTAGGCGATGTGTCCTTAGTCGTGGTCAACTACTTGCAAAACCACACTTTTGTTGTTTATTGTTGCTTTTATTGTACTCTCCTGTTCTTGTACTGATGGGTGACATATTTTGAAGTGACATATCTTTGGTACTTCATGGCAGCCACTTTATACAAACAAAAGTTTTATCATTGGACTCTGGACAAGGACAAAAAAAAAAGCTCTTGTAGCTCATGTTGGCAATTTTTGCTTACACCATGCATATATTTCGCTTCAATATGACAAAACCCTTGTATTGGGCTTCATAGCAGCTGGTATTGGGTAGGAGAACACCAGACTGACATTTAAATAAACTGATCACAGTTTAGGGGTATGAAAATGTTTCTACAAGTCTTGAAACCATAGTAAGTGTGTCATTTATTTTGGCTTGTGGCACAGTGGTGGCTCAAATAGTTCAGATCAGGGTTCGAGTCTATGCACTGTCAAGCTGCTAATATTGAGCCATTTAGCAAAGCCCTTACCATCTCTCTGCTCCACAGGGGCTGATTCTGTGACCTGACGAGCTTGGGTTTGTGAAGAAACAAAATTTACAACCAGTATTGCATTTATAAGAAATAAGAAAAGATTTTGTGGACAAGTGAAATGCTGTGTTAAGACTGTAAATAGGCAATTAAGCAGGTGTTTAAGCGAAAGTTTGGGAGGGGGGGGGTTCAAAGTCAATCCTGAAGTGCTGGTGTCCTGCAGGGTTTAGCTAATCTGATATGGTGTGATTTGATTTTGTTGTGGCCTCATGACTTTCGAATTCCATTGTATTATGTCTTGTTTCTGTTGTGTTCAGTGTTATTCCATTGTGTTGCACTTTAATTATGTTGTGTTTTGCTTTTGTTATTGTGTTGTGCACTACTTGACCACTGTACACAAAAGAACACTTTTTGGCCAAATCTAATTCTTAATGCATTCATAGCTGCATAAAACAGAATACATATTGAATAGAATAGAAAATGTGATAAATAATAAAATACAATAGAATAATTACAAAATTTTCTAAATACATTTATAGCAAAATATATATAGCAAAACGCCTAATAAAAAAGTATTAGTAGCATATCTGTCCATCACTCTTTACATATCCAAGAGCATATCCTGTTCATACACAGGAAATAAATTCACTGGATGTGTGTCATCACCTCAAATGTAGCTAAGTACAGAGGCAGATAGGGTAATATATTACAGACAATCTGCTGCTATTTTCTCTAATCCATTGGAGCCTGTCAATTTCTCAAGCCAACCAAGTCCATTAGAGACATCAGGGAGTTCTTAAATTCAACACTTTATTACCACATGAGTACCACAAAACTAAGAGAAATCTGTTGTAAATAAAAAGACATCAAACAATGACAGGCACATGCTAGATATGTTGTTTTTGTGGTCTCTTTACTAGCCAGTACATTGTTGGCCCTTGCTGCCGACTTAAGACCTGTCCGTGGTGCTGAACCAAAAATAAAATACTCTAAAAGTATGAGTTCTGAATTAAACAAATAAAAATATGTGTGCTGTAGTGGTATGTGTATTATACCGTGGAATATAATAGTGATATAATATAATAGCAACTCAAAACATGCGGACGTTTATTTTTCATAGTTTTTTAAGTTTATCCTTTGGGCTGTTGTGATTCACATCTGGAGAGACAAAGGCACACATCATGTGTGGGATGCAAGTTCGTTGCACTGACATTCACAGACTTTCATATCCAGGGATAATTTGGCTTATCCAAATTATGGATTTCTTGGATTTTTTTGGTTGCAAGAAAGTCAAGAAAAACTGTAATTTGCATTAAAATTAGATTCACTCTATTTCACTCTACTACATGCTAAGATCCACAGAAATAGCCATAAAGTACATCTGACTTAATAAAAACAAAGTCAAAAACAAAAGACAGAATTACAAGAGAACAAGGATTTTAAAATATCCATCGCAGGGCACACATTGACAAACAACATTCACTCTATGTGCAATTTAGACTCACCAATTAAACTAATGTGCATGTTTTTGGACTTTTGGAGGAAACCGGAGTACCCAAAGGAAACCCACGTAAGCACGTGGAAAACATGCATACTCCACACAGAAAAATTCTGGGTATCGAACCTAGACCTTCTTATTGTGAGGCAACTGTGCTAACCACTACGCCATCGCGCCGCCCTGTTTTGGAGTTCCTATTTGAAAACCCAACAAAAAAAACAGGTTTCCTAGACTTTCAATAGTAATTCAGTAGTTTAAATTCTAAATAGCCACACACTTCGACAAAAACATGACTATTAGCTCTGTAACTGAGCCATTAACTAAAGTACCTGTGGACTCACATTTTCCATCTGGCCCCAAGAAGAATTGTTGACAACACGCCTATAGGGGATACACCAACCAGTCCTCATTAGTGTTAGTTACTTGTCTGGTTCAATAACATTACTGAGTAAAGTATGGTAATTTACGTTATTGAGTAAACGTCAGGACTAGTGTGGCTTTTTATTTCAGAATAATGTGAGCTTCAATGTAGCAAACTTCGGATTAATTCTCCAGTTCAGCATGCAGTATGCTTTAGTATGTTACCAAATGTAATCCTTAAATACTTTCTAAGCTTTCTTGAAACTATGTTTCTTCAGGATTCTACAGGAATTCCTGTGCAATTAAATCACAAATAATGAATTAAAATAAATATTAGTTTGAATAGATTGTAAATCTAGTAACTAAAAAAGTATAAAACATCTGTTAAAATTGACATTATAAAAAAATATATAAATATATTTCAAAATGACAAATTTAGCAGACACATTTTTTTCCTTATTTTATACTTAAAGAGTAAGTCAGGTGGCGGCAAAGACACCTTCCTCCTAAACTACTAACGTTAAATATCTCAGTTGAAAGAGAGAGAGAGAGAGAGAGAGAGAGAGAGAGAGAGAGAGAGAGAAGAAATGTCATATACCCATCAACCATTACATTAAAACCACATGCCTAAAATTTGGTAAATCTAACCAGCTAAACAGCTCAAAATCTAAACATTGTATGGAACATCAATCCCCTTCAACAGCTTGCCTTCCTTCCCATTTTGGTGGCATCTTTCAATCAGGTGAGCAAAGCACATGCACTTGACTATTTACAGATATTTTGATTAATCAAACAAGGCCTTAAACAATAAATAATGGCAGAGCAATGGCAGAAATAGTCATATGGTCATAGATTCACACACTGGTAGATTTGACACTGGCTAGTGTGGTTACATATTATTATCTAAACTACTTGTATGTCCCACTGAATAACAGGATTTAAACATGTAAGAAAGTATGTGAGTGAAAGTTGTTGGTTCAGTGTATGGTTAAAAAATTTTTCAACATTTTTTTAATTGTGCAAGTCAAATCCCTCTCACTTCCCCTGGTTCTATTCCTTTACGTGACAAACCATAATTAAAGAAAAGAAGATAGATAGCCTGCGTCACCCACCCAATGATATTTCTCGCTGGTGAAGGCAATAGAGAAAGAGAGACAGAAAGAAAAGGGAAAAAAACAGCTTGAGGCCTACTGGCTTCGAGAAAGAAAACCAAAATAGTCTTAAGAAAGTCTTGAGCGTCTGAGGAAGACACTGTCTGAGGAAACCAAGCAAGATATGAATTTTTCAAATTCACTTATATTAACAACTAAATTTTGTTAAATTTGCCACTCAGAGTGTGTTGAAATTTGCACGGTCTCTTTACCCTTTCCTCTGGTTTCTTTGCTTTTCCAGTCCAAAACCATGCGGTTTTGCTGATTGACATCTTTACATTGTCTATAGTGTTTAACACATGATTGTGGCCTGGAAAGGGTTCATACACTTGTGATGTGAGTATGATAAGCTTAGAAAATAAATGCATGCATTAATTAATCAATGAAATACTCTTAATCGTGTGTAATTATCTTAAATATATTTATTAAACAACAAATAAAACAGAATTTTGTTACACCCCTTGTAAACTTACTCTGGTGCCAATTTGGTTCTGCTCTCTTCTGCTATCTATATATATATAACGAACAACACTTCCTGTGTTCCTGTCACTTTATTTTGTAGGACCAGCTTAAAAATCCAATATACTGATTTATTCACTACTTTACTGTTACAACTGTTCCTACATGCTGTGTCTTTTCTGGCATCATCTGATCATCACATATCCTACTACAGGTACATCAATTCCACTTACCCCATTGTTTATATGAAACAAATACCTAAATGTTCTTATGCTTTTATTACTATTTATTAGGTTATATTATATTATAATTCACGATATACTGTAGCAAAGTAGATAACAGTCATCTAAATTGTACACTGTTGGCGATTTTAAAACTTAAACAGTAGCTGAAAATACATATAAAAGTAATTTGGTTCAGGAAGAATTTCCCAGGATGACGCTTGATTATGTAAGACTGTCTCTTTTTTCCCTGAGGTACAATTAAATCTTGGGACAGATGTTTCATTTTTACCAACATCTCTCCGGTGAGCCCCAACACCTTTAACTGTCGTAGAAACCTCCAAAACCGGTCACAAGCGTGTGTGAGCAAGAACAATAACAGTAATGTCTACCAAGGAGGCTGACATGTCATTACAAGACGTATAAAGATGAGAAGGTGCCGGAGAGAACAGCTGGCGTAATTAGGAGAGTGTGTCATTGTGTCTTGAGACTTCATCATGCCCTGACCGGGTCTCATTAATACTTTGTGAAGCCAGAGTGAGGCAATCGATTAGAGGCAGCTCGAAAGGACGAAGATAAAGAAGCTTGATGGCTGATTCTGATGTGAAATGTGACGCCAAACTTTGTTCACAAAGTTATTTTATATGATTATTTAAATATAGTGTTTCAGCTCTCAGAAGGAATATAATAGCCCAAACATATATCTGCTAATATATAAAATGTACATTTATTTTCATACATATATATTTTTGAGCCATTTTCATACATTTATCTTTTAACCCACTTATTCCCTAAATTGGGTTACTGGGTTCTCAGGGTGAAACGCAAGGGTACACCCTGGACGGGTCGCCAGTCCAACGCAGTGCCACTCATAGACAAACAACCACACACACTAATGCATAGTTTTTGGACTGTGGGAGGAAACTGGTACAAGCCGTAAACCTCAGAAAGGTACCTTCTTGTTGTGAGACTACCGTGCTAACCACCACGCCAACCGCCACCCCCTCCACCTGCGCCTGGGCTATTGAGTTTTTGTTTGAATTTTATTAAATATTTTCTTAAAATATTGTTATGCTGTGTGTTGACAAATATGGTGCTTTTGGGTGACCAGTGTGTAATAATATTTTATTTTAAAAAGGCCCATAAAAATTGGATATGCCTTTACAGCACAGTTGAAATTTCTTTTGTTGCATATCCCATCTTAGAAGGTTTGGATCAGAGCGAAGGGTCAGCTATGATACAGCAGCCATGGAGCACTAAGTGTCTTGCTCAAGGACCCAACAGTAACTGACTGGTGGTGGTGGGAATTAAACCCAGGACCTCCTGGTCTAATCGAAAACAGTGTCATAACCATTTGAGCCACGACTACCCTGGCTATCTAGTTGAACTTCTTATGTTTATGTTTGTCAATTGAAGTTCATGTGTAGATAGATTTAAAATATATTTAGTTTGAAGAAAAATATTGTATATTTGTAATGGCAATTAGTTGTTTTTGTCCGCTTGAGCAAGATCATTAACACAAAGCTCATTTACAGGTTGATATTGTTGTTTGGCTCACTCAGAACTCCACAGGTGCTCAGACAGGCCAGAATGTGTTTTCCTGCATACAATCAACAGACAATCCCATCAACTCTAGTGTACTACATAGTAATGATTTACACTTCATGTCTTAAAGGAATTTTGATGATGTTTTACTTCGACCTGCTTGGTCTTAGCTGAACAGCAGCAGTGCCAGTAGAAACGCAATATCCGTATCCAGGCAACTGTGACGCATCTGATGGGAATTTCAGAGACAGGAGGGTGTTACAAAGGTACAAAGAATAATCGCACAGGTGGAGGAAACTATGAAAAAATCCAAGATTATGCGTCAGAAGAACCTGCAGAAGGAAAAGGTCACGGGTCCGAGCTAAGACAAGACGGGTTTTTGGATTCTGTCACTTGTGTAGGATGCTGTAGTATGTACACAGTTTAACACTCACATGCACTCAAGCAATTCCAACCTTAATCTAAGTTATAGTAAGCTAGGAAAGTTTATATTCATTTTTATTCAAAATTTAATTTAATGAATTATTTGTATACATTTTTCACACATTATGGTTTAATTACATATATTTTTACTTTTCATAATTTTTTTTCCGTTTTGGGCATCAACGTCATCTTTTAATTTCATTCTAATGCAGTCTATATACAGTGGGTATATGTATTCAGTGGGTAAGTATTCAGACTACTTGAAATTTTCACTCTTTGTTATATTGCAGCCATTTGCTAAAATCATTCTAATAAAGCCTAGACTAGTGGAGAGCTGCAGTGATGGTTGACTTTCTATAACTTGGGTTCTTCTTTGCCTCACTCACCAAGGCTCTTCTTCCTCGATAGCTCAGTTTGGCTGGACGGCCATCTCTAGGAAGGGTTCTAATCGTCCAAAATGTCTTCCATTTAAGGATTATGGAGGCCACTGTGCTCCAGAGCCTTGCCACATCCAGCCAGAGCCAAGGATGTTTCCGTACCCACTGTATATAGAGTTGAGTTCCATGTTGGAAATCAACATTCAAATAAAAAATGCTTATGACAGATTATATAGGATCTTTAGGGTGATGGAGAATTAAAATGTTTTAAATCAGATACTGCAAACAAAATCCCCTGATTATTAAAATTAAATATTCTTCTCTAAACAAAAACTAATTGATTAAATGTTGTTAACTTAAAAATATAAAAGCATATACTGAAGTATATGATTAGGTAATATTTCACTAATATTTAAGGAAATATTATTTGTAATATTTAAAATGTACATTAAGTTTCACTGAAAAGTCATTAAACCCAATTATTTCCTATGTAGTTAAAAAAAAAAACGTGTATTCGAGAGATCAGCTTTTCTTTCGATTTTAGTTGGATGTCTGTGTTAACACTTGTAGATGTTGAGTTAAACCCTCATAAGTCAATGGAAACTTCTGACAAGCTGGTTCTCTAACTTCTAAAACAGCTACAAGTCTAGTTCAGTGTATTAAAATACAAAGACATATAGAATGCACCCAAAATGTCACTGCTTCCCTTCAGCGGAACCTTTCAGTCTTGAGACAGTTTTAATAGGATGAGATGAATGAGCTTTGACTTGATGATAAATGACATCCTATAGATATAGCCACTGTAAAATTCTCATAATGGAGCTTTATCTATAATGCAGACATGAAGTCTGGAGAGAGAACAGATTAAGCCTGTTTTAGAGCACAGGCCTCGAACTGACCGCTCCAAGTCCACTTTTATGTCATATATACTTAGAAAGCAATGCTTAAGAAGGTCAGTCAATACCACAACACGCTTCATGTGATGAAGGTGCTGGTGCAATCATCAGGACTGGCTAATATACAGGAAGACATCCGGTCAACATCAGTTGGATGAGTGAAATGGCTATTTGGGAAAGATATCAAAATCAAATTAAAGCAGAGAACTGGACTTTTATCAGATGTGGAATAGAATCAACTGAAATTATTATTGATTACTGCACTAGTTGCTAGTTATTTTAGAGGGTCAATTTAAAGTCACCAGTAAAAAGCAATTTTGAAGAACATGCTGCTAGAGAAAAATGAAAATTTGCCACACACAGAATTCAAGCAGAGCCTCATTGATTCTTGACTAAAACCTAGAAGATATTGATTGGGGTTTAAGCTTGCATATGTCTTTCACAGTTGTTGTTAAGCTAGAGCAGTTTTGTCTAAAACACTTTTAAGAACCATTCTGGATAATAATGAAGGCATCTTCTTCTTAGACACCTATAATGCCATGATGATAATCGCACCCAAACAAACTCATTAACACATACTTAAGCCAAACATAGCTGAATTTCCCTGGGAAGTGGGGAGAAATGTAATTCTTCAGACAGTTACAAGTACTATTACTGTCTCAAGAAGGTTCTTTAGGTATTTAGTGGTTCTACAGTAACATTCCGTTTCAGCTTTCTGTTGTGTTATTCTAAAAACATCGAAAATTATGGATATAAAGCTCTCTAGAGTTTAGATTTTTAAAATCCTTCATTAGGATTCAGGGGGTTTGAGGTCATTGTGTTTTTACTTTGTGTTGTTTTCTTATGTAACTATGTCATAACAGACTACATACTGAGAGAATCAGGCACAGTTGATTTTGTGTGACACTCCACGATGTTCTTTACAAGAATGATTAATTCAGGTTCTCGTTTTGTTAAGCCTTCATGAGGAAAACCAAATCATCAACGTCTTGGAAAATATCTTGAGAAAAATCAAATTTTCTAAATATCTTTAGAATGTCTAATGCACCTGTCTCCTATTAGCATAAAACATCTAACAACAACAAAAAACATTCAGAATATTTGGACCGAAACTCACAGTTTTTTAGTTAAAAGCTACATCATAAGAAAGATGAAGGACAAGTGAGTCAGAGAAGTGTGTTGATCTTAACAGTAATGTTTAAACGTTTGTTTTTTTAACCGAAGTGTATCTGCGAGGAAAATCGTTTTTGCTAATGAATGGCGGGACACATGAAAGAAATCTTTTAGACCTATCTTATAAAGGAGACAAACAACAACACAAAAGAAAATTGCATAGGGTTTTGACTGAAATTTCAGTGATAATCATTGTTGAACTTCTTTCTGACAGCTGTAGATGAGAACAGCAAAGGACTTTAACTGTCACAATAAAGTTGATTACCAACACACCAGATCGGTAAACTTCCACTCCTTTGTACAATTTCTTACACTTATTCTAATTGAGTGACGGAAAACCTTTTGAAGCTTAAAAGAATCCTTACTTTTATTGTGTTTGTGGAATAAACAGTGTATCAATTCCATTCAAATTGTCAACCACATAAACAGAAATGATAATCTACAGCTATTCAAACACAAATCTTTCCCACCTTATTAGTAAAATATCTTTAAAAAAGGACTGACATATGTGTGTTTGTGTGAGATTTTGTACATTACGGACAGTCAGGTGGCATCTTATATGCAGCTTTGGCCAGGAGCACAGCCTTCTCACACAGTGGGTAGAGGAAGATACAGTAAGTCTGCCTGAATGCCACCATATGAGTTATTACACCTTAAAGATGACACAGAAAGCGTGGGAGAAAAAGGCTCCATGGAAAATAACACATACAAAAATGGAAGATTCTTAACTCATAGAGAAAAAATGAATAGATGGTTGAATGGATAGATGTATGGATGAATGAAAGGATGGACATTATCGTTGAATGCATAGCCGTAAAATTTGATAAACGCATGAGTGGATTCAATGACTCTCACTGACTCTCTGTTCCACTTCTCCATCCATCCACTAATAGCTGGATGAAATGGATGGACAGATGAATGACTCAATTAATGGATATCTGGATAAATGGCAAAATACAAAGATGCTTTTTAATCTGGATGAAAAAAATAGATGAATGGATGGCTGAATAAACTGATTAGATAGATAGATAGATAGATAGATAGATAGATAGATAGATAGATAGATAGATAGATAGATAGATAGATAGATAGTTTTTAATTGGCTATCGACTAAAGTAACACCAGCATGTGACAGGACAAGGACACAGTTGGGGATTTGTTTTGCACACACTTTCCCAGATTTGAAAAGACTCTCAGAATAATAATTCTTTTAATCTCAGTCAAGAGCTCATTGCTTTGTTGAAGGTTCTGACACTTCTCCACATTTGCTGACACTACGGTGGGTCCTGTTTCACATACTTATGCAGGTAGGGAGCGGAGTCTTAAAGTCTGAAACTGTGATCCACCAGAATTTTCTTATTAATAGAAGAGGGGTCTGACAGCATGTCTGATTCATATGTATGTGGCCTAAAGGTGGACCTGCTGTAGAAGTTCCAGTGTCAGTGTGAAGCCTAATTCATGTTTATTATCATAGCATGTAGTCCCTGTCCCTGCATAAGACATCTCCAGAATTTTTTTAAGGAGCTTTGTGACAATGTCCACTGTTAAACACTATGCAAATAAAAGGTAATAAAAGTGATATGTGAATACAATCATTATCCAAACCCAGCTCTTATCCTTTAATCCACTTTAACCCAGTGTGAATTTGCTCTTGGGAGAGAAAATAAATTGAATATCGCATCCAGCAGCCATTTGTTGTTATGATACACACCCTACCCTTTCTACGTCACTAAGAACTAACCATTTAAGGTGAGCGACATCTTGTTTATTATTATTGTTTGGTATGGTGTTTTGTTCGTGTCTGGAGCCTCGCGTTTTCCTAAGATATATTTCCCAAGTCTTGCTCCGAGTTCCAAGTTTAGTAAGTGTATCTGATATCGCAGTAAACCTACGTTCTCGTTTTGTTTTAGTTTTCTTCTACGTGCTTAAATGCACTGCTGCTAATAAAGCGTGTCTCGCATATATTAAGTAGTCGTGTTTTCACCATAACATTTATAGAATACCTTTTATTCATGGTCTATGATAAAGTACTGGCTGTATTTTCCAACTGATATTACCAGACCTGTTCTTCAAGTAACGGCATATTTCATAGGCTTCATACATGTTGTTGTATCATTTTTCTTAGATTGTCATGTAAAACTTGTTTCGGGTTGGGCTTAGCGATTCCCCAAATTCTTCCTACAATGTTTTAAACACATAGTAAATATTTCCATAAACTTAACTTAAATACTGTTCTAGAATGAACATCTCTGAGCTTCATAATGACGTAATGTGTTCTGGTTGGAGTGGATGGTATTAGAGTGCCCTGATTTTACCTCAGACGTTTTTACTGAACAGCAGTGACTGATCACACTAATAATACTGAGGCTGAATAAACAACTCCCCACATTCACACTCTGATATCTAATGGAAAGCTTTTTCAGAAGTGTGGAGGTCAATATAGGTCTAAATATGGAATTGGATGTCTAAAAGAAACACACAGTGTTGTACTGGTCAGGTGGCCAATTAAGTGTAAATAGGCCAAAACAGTGCATATACAGTCTAAAATATTCCTGTCATTACATAGTAAGGGCAGTGCTGGCAAAAGTAGTAGGTAGGCCTGGGTTCAAATATCTCTGACACCAAAATAAACCCCAGTTGTGTCAGTCCCTTAAGCCTTCCTGCTCGAGGGTATTGTACCATAGCTGGCCCTGTGCTCTGACCCAAACCTTCCAAGAGGGTATGGAATCATGTATGTATCATAGAACATTTAAGTTCATATAAGGGTGCTTGCTAGGTATGTTTTCCTTTACAGCTCACTGGAGGGCAACAAAGAGACTATCTGTGTTTTATGTTCTGGTCCATGTGCTCATTGGATGTATTATTATTTCTTTCTTTTACTTTATACAACTGAGCTATTGGGGGTTAGGAGCCTTGCACAGGAGCTCTGCAGTGGTAGCACCACAGAGTTACCACTGCAGAGCTCCTGTGCAAGGCTCCTAGTTTATGTCAAGTCTAATTGAACCTATATCTTCCAATTAGACTTGACATAAACTTGAGCATGATCATATTGGGGGTATTAGACTGCCCCAATATGATCATGTTCAAGTTTATGTCAAGTCAGGTCTGGTTCTTTTAAATTGAGTTATTATATATTTCTTTTGTCTTTTGTTATTTCATTTATAAAAACTGTATTTGTCTCCAACCTTTTTTAGACTGACACTTATATGTTATACAACTAATTTTTATTTATCTGATATACTTTACCTGCCATTTGCATCTTTTTAATAATCAAAGATATGTGTGATAGCAAAAGAAAAATACAAGCAACAACATGCATCACACTGATAAACACCTTCACACTTCTGCCCATTGTTAATACAGCATTACGTTCATTCACCCCTCCCTAAAGAATTAATAACAGAACAGCCTTGAGGTGCTTCTACAGAATAGTGCAGAGAAATCAATGAAAACAGCCAAAGAACGTTTGTTGCCATGGAGAACAATTTAGCTGCTAGTGGCCCCTTGACACATATAGTGTATGTGTGCATGACTTCACATCAATGCAACATTTCCGTGATTGTGGTCAAACCTTGTTTAACACCCTTTTCAAACATATGTCAACACAGTTCCCCTCCTATCTCACTTCCAACACAGCTCCAACACCCCACCCAAAATGCTGAAATACTATGCCTACCCCATTCCAACAGGTGCCCTCACTCCAACAATAAAAATATTGACAAAGCTCAACTCTTTTAGAGTTGACGTCAGACATTGCTATTTAAATCATTGTAATTGAATATAAGGCTGCATGCAAGCGTTTACATGTTACTAGAATTTCCTGCACAGAAAGTGTAAACGGGAAATCGAATCAAACAGTTCAGCTGATGCAACCTGTTTTGTGGCCAGAAAAACACACAAATCATAGCAGTCATTTAACAAATTTCACATGATATGTGCTACTTGCTTTAAATGCCTTAAACACACAGAAAATATTTACTTATTTTATCCATAGTAAAGCCAGGCAGGTGCCTTGGAGCCAAAACCACACTGAGTCAGACAAATCATCAAAGGAAAATGTGGAGGAGTCCAGGGTTCCTCCTAACACCACCTGTTGCAGACTTTCCCCAATCTGCCTGAAGCTCTGTTTTTTAGATGAGAAATATATTGCCAAAAGTTTGTGGTCACCTGACCATCAGATTCATATAAGGTTCCTCTCCAAACTGTTGCTACAAATATAGAAGCCCACAGTCTGGAATGTTTTTATACTCCAACACTGTTACAGCATGACAATGATCTTGAGCACAAAGCTCCTGAGATCCATTAACAAATGGTATAATGATCGGATAGCACTCAAAAACTATGTTCGTCACAAAGTCCTGATCTTAACACCACTGAACACTTTCAGGATGAACTGGAACACCTACTACACTCCAGTCCTCTTTATCTGATGTTAGAATCTGATCTTACTAATACTGTTAAATGAAAATAAGAATGAATATATCTGACGGTCTGTGACCACAAACGTTTAGCACGATAGCACACAACTTGCACTTTTAGCACAATTAACTAATTAATAACTAACGGTACTGTTCTTCCATTTTTTTTAGAGAACTAATGCAAACTATAAGTAAGAAACGATAAGTAATGCAAGCAATGCAGGAAAAAACAACTTAACATTTCTCTACCATTTTAACTCTAACATTTTAACTGATTTAACAAGATTGTTTACATAATTCACACACATCATACAGTATGCTAGTCAGTGTGTTGTTCAATTGTCTCTCAGTCTTCATCTTGCGGGTGGAAGTGAGAGCAGAAATTTACCAGTGTGCGTTTTGTAAATTGATTAATGAAGGTTATGTGTAAAAATTGTAGCTAGTGATTAATTAAAAGTGCACTACGACCACCATCATCTGTGTGATATTATTTACAAATTAGTTGTGTTACCCATTTTGTTCCTGTGTAGTTGTTGATGGAACAGCATTCTAAAGTGTTACCAAACTTGTTCTCTGCCCCCACTTAACGATACAGTGACATAATGGCTAAGCCTTTATGAGAGATATGCAATGATCTATCAATGTCTGATCGATGTGTGCACTCCATTCCATAATGCACAATAAATCTGTTACATCAACCCTTAAACCTCAAACGCTCTGTCAACTTTTAACCAAAATCTGTTGAAGTTTAATCCTGTGAGATCTTTGACAAAGCCTTGAAAACATAGAAGACTCTTAAAAAGCTGAACGCTCCTACCAGAGGCATTGAAAATATGCCTGTGGTTTTCCTCAAAGCGTGATACTCAATTTTAGTGCCAAACGATATATTGTCCACATATACAGTCATGCGGAGAGTACATCCTACTTCAATTCTGTTTCTGTTTACCAGAAATGAAATAATAATTGGATGGTCTTCTACCACAATCTCTATAAACAAACCAATAACCTCAGGTGACATCAATAACAAAATACAACATGTAGTCATTCTTTTTCCACTAACAAGTAAAAATAACATTCAGAAACCGGAGGAGAAAAATGAACTCCATCTTATCATTCAGTAGCATTCTCAGCTAACTTAAAATCCCACTAGAGCATCTCAGTGCAGCTGAAATTAGCTATTCAAAACAACACCTTGCTATTTTCTTTTTTAGCTATTTCAGTATAAATTTGTTGGTTTACTTAAAATCATGGTCCTACACTGCTGGACAGGTGTATTTAGTACCTGGACCTTTAGTGGTGGCTTACTGGTCGTCGGGACAGCGCTGAGACAAGCTAGTCATCTTTGGGGTTAGCCAAACTCTCTTCACAAAGTCTAACTTTTTCTTAGTTTTTTTCGTTTCTTTTTTTACTGAAATGGACTGGTGACCCGTCCAGGGTGTACCTCCGCCTCTCGCACTATGTGTGCTGGGATAGGCGCCAGCAGCCCCTGTGACCCTGAATCAAGGATTAAGCAGGCAAGAAGATGAATGAATTAATTAACTAGCAATCTGCCACTACTAATATAGTTTATGGTACATGGACAGTACCACTAATTCTGAACGCTTTGGGCAGATTAGTTTATTAACATGGCTGCACATAGTAGCTGAAATTTGATTGGATAAGAAATATCCACATTCAACTGTTGAGAATTTCATAAAACCAATATAATAATTTGGGTTGTAAATTTAGGTAAGCGGATGATAATGTATAGGCCAGCATAGAAGGTCTTGCTAGCCCTGAGTAACACCACTGTATCCCCATTTATCTCCGGTAAAAATGCTGGTATAAAATGGAGATAATCGTTGTGCTAATACTAGCATGTGTCTATAGCTGCCAAAGAAGTTTATATCCTTGGCTCACAACAATCATGCTTCTATGCATGTAATATTAGTCTTTTTATGTCATTAACACAGACATTATCACGCTTACAGAGACCATGATGAATCACCCTATTGCAAGAACAAAGAAGGTACAGGATAAAGCAGGTGTCTATATAAAAAAACTGTAGAAGCCAGCAACTCCTTATCCAAGAACAAAATGTTTTGCTACACTCTCCAAAAGATCTAATTACATTGGAAACTTTATCCGAATTTGGATTGTGACAATGTCGTTCATCATGTCCTGTTCAGTAGATGGGTACAGAAAGAAAAGCCAATTGGCAGTCAAGAAAAAAATTTAACAAAAAATACTCTAGCAAATACATATTTTTTTTCCCTTCAACCGATACATATAAACCCAAATATATGTGGGAAGTGGTGGCTTAGTGGTTAAGGTGTTGGACTGATACGAGAAAGACTGGGGTTCGATTCACATCTCCACCAAGCAACCAATGTGGGCCCTTGAGCAAGGCCCTTAACCCCGAATTGCTTCATTATACAAAAGAAACCAAACGTAAGTCGCTCTGGATGAAAGCAACTGCCAAATGCTGTAAATGTAAATGTCATAGATTACTCTAGAAGTAAGTGATAATGTACTGCGTCAGTATGAATCAGAGATCCGCTTTAAATTGTATTAATAGCCGTACATGAATAATTAAAACCTTCCCATTATCACCATTCACTTATGTTACTTGCTTATCGACATGATTTTAAATCTAATTCTCTGTATTCTAATTTTACTTGAATACATTTGGACAACCGGGTTGCCAAATTACTAGAATATAAAATATCTGCAATATTTACAATGATAAAGGAAGATCCCAGTAAACAAAGTTCATACAGGACAGCACATGTCTACATTATATCTATTTGACAATAGACCTGTCAGATACTGCCTGTTATAAAGCACTATGCTTGAGGCATTATTCCACCTACATGAATCCAGGTTTCGTTTCAGATTTACTGTTCTTGTGACCTAACTAGCAATTCGTCATGACTTTTTAATAATTAATAGCACAGATTAAAGACTCCTCCGATACTATTTCCTCTCTATATTTTTCATGTGCTTTTGTTCTTTAATTATTAGTAGTTAATGGCATATAACGCATGAACTACCTGTTAGGGTCAAATATATTCATCAAGGATCTTTAAAAGGTGCATATTTATATTTCAATAAAAGCTGATGTTTCCCTTTTTTAAAATATAATTGAAATGTGTCGCTACTAATATAGTTTATGGTACATGGACAGTACCACTGATTCTGAAGGCTTTTGGCAGATTAGTTTATTAACATGGCCGCACATAGTAGCTGAAATTTGATTGGATAAAACAATCCAAGAATCACCCTATTGCAAGAACAAAGAAGGTACAGGATAAAGCAGGTGTCTATATTTTTCATGTGCTTTTGTTCTTTAATTATTAGTAGTTAATGGCATATAACGCATGAACTACCTGTTAGGGTCAAATATATTCATCAAGGATCTGTAAAAGGTGCATATTTATATTTCAATAAATGCTGATGTTTCCTTTTTTAAAATATAATTGAAAACAATATACCATGACACCTTCCAAAACCTGAACTGGATTTAATTAGTCAGTATTTTTTAATGCATCTTGATCATGTTATAGCTCTCGAAACGGCATTCAACTAGAATTAGAAGAATTCTAATGAGGTTTAAAAACACAGTTAGACACGTTTGTGGACAATCTTCTTAATCCCAAAAATTCTTGTGTGTTTATTCAATGGTTTGAGGTGACTTAGTGTTACTTATGGGTAAGTAGGCATAGAATAGCTGCAAAAGTAAGACGATGGCAAAAAGGTCAAATGCCCAACATACAATCACAAGTTGCGCCCACACAAACATGCTCATACACAGACCACAAACAAAACAACATATACACTATGTTGCACAATAAAAAGGATGTGCACACACACGTACACAAATGGCTGATAAATAATCACACACACATACACACCTTACACTGCACCTATTGCATACCCCGTGTGTGTGTGTGTGTGTGTGTGTGTGTGTGTGTGTGTGTGCGTGTGCGTGTGTGTGTGTGTGTGTGTGTGTGTGTG